>CM053787.1:659702566-659742566 GCA_028749045.1 Cupressus sempervirens
GTGCATTAGTTTGAACTAATAAATTTGTTATTACTATGTAGCTTCATGACCTTGCATGGCATAATCCACATACGAGTCATGTCCTTGTGTAGGAATGTCCATTGAAATTAATAATTTAGACCATTCTTTACTATGGAAAAAATATCAATCAATGACACACTCACTCACTCACACTTACACACACACACACACACACACACACACACGCGCGCGCATGCATGCATAGACACACACACACACATAGGCACATGCACATGCACACATGTGCACATGCACGCGCCTGCAAACGAACATGCATGCACACAATCTCTCTCTCTCTCTCTCTCTCTCTCTCTCTCTCTCTCTCTCTCTCTCTCTCTCTCACGCGCACACACACATACACACACACACACACACACACATGTGCGCGCATGCTTTTGCATGCACGCGCACACGCACATGCACATGCAAACATGCGCACATAGGCACACAGTCACACGTGCACATGAACACACATGTGCGCATGTGTGCGCGCACGCACACACACACATAGAGGCACACCCACACATGAACACATGTGTATGTGCACATGCACACACACACACACACACACACACACACACACACACACACACACACACAAGCACACACACACACACACACATGCACATGCACACGCTCTCTCTCTCTCTCTCTCACACACACACACACACACACACACATGCAAACACCCACACACACATTATTCTATTAAAATTATTACATAACACATTCATTTCTCAAAATATATATAATCTCAATCATTTGCAAAAAAATATATAAATCAGAATAATCACACTATTGACATATACATTGCAAGTCCTAACTGTCAAAAGAATTAATGAATCAATATATCTAATCTAAATTCCTTCACATAGTGTCAAAGTTAAATTGATAGGGATCAGATAGAGACAATAAAAATAAAACTTAAATTTTAAAATTGTATTCATTCGAAAAATTGTAATCATGGTGAATCATGTTAGACTCAACGATAAACTTGATTGAGCATCAAAGTTTGTATCATGAAGAATTTAAATTATGATAATACTTTGAGAACTTCAACTTGAGTCATATTTATAAAACAACAAATAAATGCCAAATGGTGATCCAAATAAAACAATATGGAAAAAACATAATAATAAGGCCATAATGATTATTCTAAATGTTGTTAAGGATCATATTCATGGATAGCCATATCAAAATTTAAAACTACATATGACATGTTCATGACCAGTCAAAATACATAGGAGATCAATAATATAAGTAAAATTCTCAACTTAAAGATAGAACTTCTAGATATCAAAATGAACAATGTAAAATCAATTACATCTCATTTTATGAGAATTTTAGAATTGAAAGATCAAATTTCAACCATTGGAAATAATGTTAATAATCTAGAATTGTCACTAATAGACCTTATAAGATTACTAACTTTTGTGAATATTTTATTCAAGGCATTAGTGCATGAACTACTCTACCAAAATTTGATCAACTAAAGACTGACTGAACTTAAGAAGAATTAAGACTAATTATGAGAGAGATTAGTTAAAATAAAGAGGAATAAATTAAAGCCCTTGACACAAACATAAAAAATAAAGGAAAGAGAAAAACATTCAAGCAAAAAAATGGAAGAATAATAAAATAGACAAAAATTAAGATCCATCTAAAATTTAATGCTTTAAATGTGACACATTTAGTCACACTCTTAGATATTCTATGGAGAAGAAGAAATGTAAAGCCTCTATAGCTGAAGTAAAAGAAGTGAAAAATTCACTATTCTTTTTATCTTTATCATGTGAATTGAGCTTAAAAATGAATACTTGGACAATTGATAGTGGAGCATCTAGACACATAGTTGTATTCAAAGATTAGTATACAACTTGTGAAGGACATTTTATAGAAGATGTCACAAAAGGTGATAATTCCACCTATATAGTGAAAGAAATTGGGACTTGATTAATTAAATTTAGAACTAGAGTTAGAATGCAATGAAAAGATATCATATTTATACCAGGTACAAAAAGAATTAAGAAATGTAGTCCCCATTTTGGGTCAAGTAGATCAAGAATATTGTACCACCTGTCTTGGCCTAAACATTCCAACATAAACAATGAAACCTCAATAAGATTTTGAAATGGAAGTTTATATATTAATATTCAAAATCAAGCCCTAAAACATGAAGTCTCACAAACTAATGAAATTTTGCATTGAAGGTTAATACATCTCTATTTTTTTGCCCTATACTGAATAGAGAAAATTGTCACTAGATTACCTCATCTAAAACTTGAACATATTGGAATCTAAAAATGTTGTGCCTTAGGAAAGAACTCCAAAGGACATTTTACACATAGCGAGTATAAATCAAAAGATATATTAGGATTTATCCATGCTAATTTGTGTGGTCCAATGTCAATACCCTCTTTAGGGGATCTTTGTATTACTCAATTTTTGTCAATGACATCTCTAGGAAAACAATGGATTTATTTCCTAACATTTAATGAGTTAAATAAAGTATTTTTATAATTTAAAGAATTAAAGCCTTTAGAAAAAAATCAAATTGGGAAGAGAATCGAGACTCTAAGATCTAATAATGGGGGTGAATACATTTTCAAAAGAATTAAAGAATTATGTATTTTTTTTGGGATTAAGAGGGAGTTTATAATACTTTACAATCCACAATAAAATTGGAGTGGCAGAAAGGTAAAAGTATTATTGAATTCATTGAATCTATGATCCATGATCAAAATATTCACATCTAATTTAGGAATGAAGTCTCAAATACTATAGTACACATCCAAAATAGATATCCCCATTCAATCTTAGAAAATACAACTCATGAAGAATCATTTATGGGAAACAAACCATATTTAAGGCATTTGAGAAGTTTTCACTATTGTTTACATATACATGTACCTAAAGAAATGAGGTCCAAACTATAACCCTCTAGGTATAAAGGCATATTTGTTGTGTATAATGAATCCTCTAAAGTTTTCAAGTTTAAATTATAAGACAAAGAACTATTGAAATTATTAGAGATGTAAATTTTTAAGAAGATACTACATATAACCATTCTATAAATATTAAAGAGTCAAACTAGGAACTAAGTACAAGTAGAATAAATTAGATGAAAACCATATGGTCTAGATTCAGAGGGAGAATTATATAGAATACCATGATACTTTATGATCTAATACTATATTGAAAATATTGAAATCTCTACCAATAAGAAAATGCCACTATGGGAAGAAAGGTGATTGAAGAAAACAATATAGCACTTGATGAAATCTTTAGACAAAAAAGAAAACTAGAAGTCATTCATGCTATATTGATCTTGTATCTAAACTCATCAAATTTGAGCCTTTAGGTATCAAAAGTCCTTAACATGTCAAGATTGAAAAGATGCAACGATTGAAGAATATTGAAATCTATATTAAAAATGGAAACCCCCTTATTCCTCCTAGTTCAAATTAAACTATCATGGGTTAGCCTAGGGTGGTTCAACCACCACTAGGGGAATCACAATGGATGATTAAGGCAATCTTATGATGGTGTATGTGGGGAGATGTGCAATAAACTATAGAAATGTTGTTAAAGCAATGAGCACTTTTTAGGAGATTAAGAAATGTTATCTCTATGGCCTTGCTTAAGCTTTTGGTTGAACGTGACTTAAAACCCATCTTTGTGGTGGCTAGGGGTTGCAGGAAAGTTAGCTAGAGGGTGGATACTATTATTAGTGACATTACCACCTTATTTAGTAGGTTACATAATGTGGCCATTCAACATATTGATGAAGAAGGGAACTAGGTAGCATATGCTCCTACTATGTATGACCACAAAACCTTGGAGTTGCAACTTTGGAGAAATGGGAAAGGCTTGGAAACATCTACTCAAACCATTATAAGGAGTGAAAAATTTTATTTGTGGTGAGATCAATACACCTCAACTACATGTGGCATTGTTGTAGTGGTCTTTTTGGATCAGATACCTTTTGGGCAAGCAAAAGTTACATTTTAGGTTTGAATGAAGTTGTTAAAGTAATGATAGCTATATATTATATTTGTTACTATCATTATTATTTGAAAAAGCTTCTCAATTCTCAAGCACAAATAGAAAATGATTGTGTTAGAGGAAGAAGAATAACCTTAAGTAACTATAATAAGCCACATGATTATGATGTAAGTTGGCATTATTACCTTTGATGGTGGAATACTAAATGGATTTATTACTCCTTGTTGATTGCAATTATCACTCATGTGAGACAAAAATAATGATTTTTAAATAGTGGACATTAAATTAATCAATTAGTTTCTAGGTCCTTTTAGTTGTCAAATGTAGCATTTTGTTAGACTCCCCTTAGGAATTCACTATGGATCTAGTGGAAAGTATTGAAGTGGGTAGGAATCATGTTCATATTGAGTTGTATGAGGTCAATGTATCTATTAAAAATAGTTCAAAGTATTTGGACTTATTTGCATGAAAGGGGTCTAGTTTCTCTCATGAGATTCATAGATGACTTTGATGAAAATGTATCCATGGATTTTGTTAACTACATGATTGAATGACACATTACTCTTAATGGGATGTCATTTGAGATTAATGAAGAACCAATTTCTAGAGTTAGTGAGCTCTCCCATGAAGGGAAGAAATGGTGTAAGTAAGCTAGGGTTTCACATGAAGTTGGCCTATATAAATGTGTTCATCTTGATGAAGAGTTGACTCAAATGTATGGTGGTTTTAAAAGAGAAGATCTTTCAAATCCATGGGCCAAGCTATGTTATGCCTATACAATTTACATAGGGCTCTTGATCCCCCTATATCTATCAATGTGTATGTCATCCCACCAAACTATTCCCATCTATTTCCACTCCTTAGATTTTTTTTGATGCTAGCTTAGTTGTTGATATCAAACATACAAATCATGTCCCTTCCTACATTCTCCATAAAATAAAAATTGGAAGGATGTTAATGTTATTGACTCAAATGCTAAGGTTTAAGTGGGTAAGAGTGTATCCCTTAGTCCTAGGAACAATTTTAAGCATGGTAACCCCAAGGAGAAGTAGGAGTTCATCACTAGCCTAAGCTATATGAGTAATGGAAAGATTAAAAAGCCCAAAAAAAGAAAAAAATGAAGGTAGATTGTGAAAAAAATATAGATTATGGTAATGATTCTCATTGCCAATGAAGGGCCTTATAAGAGGAGTGAGTTTAGCCCTATGGGTAGCCAATTGAGCCCTATGCCCTCCTATGTCTCTAATAGTCTCAAAAGTGAAACCCATACTACTCATGTAGCCAATATTCAGGATGACTATGGGAACCCATATGCTATTACTTCTAAACACAAAGGTGTTGCTGTAAGTAAGTATTTACTATTTACACTTTACTTAAGTTTTCTTAGGTTAATGCATTATTTAATTATTTATTAGGTAGTCATCTAGGAGTATGCATACTCTTGTGAGTTGTCATATTAACAACATAGGAGTTTGCACCTCTTTTATACACATGGTGTCTACAACATAGGAGTTAGCACTCTAATTAAGCACATGGTGTCTACAACATCTCCACATGAGATACAACTTGTCATACTTATCCTCTCATCTACAATGAAGGATGAGACGTGTGCTTATCTATCATGCTTATCTTATCTCTTGGCTCTTTATACAACCATTCTAGATGCATCTTAGAGGCCGTTATATATAGGCATTCCTAGTATGTACATGCAATGAAAATACATCAATTTTGGATATTGTTATTCTAATCATACCTTGTTGGTCTATTCTTGTGCTTGTGCTTGAGTTCCTTGATCTTGTTTGATTTTTCCCTAAGGTGAATTCTTACATGGTATTAGAGCTTGGGGAATTTCTCTTCACATGGTCTTTCAAGACCATTTTTACTTTAGAACCTTGACCTAGATCTAGAGTTTTGTAGTCATTAAGAGTGTCTAGAGCAAAAGTGAACCTCGCCATTGTATTTGAAATGTTGATTCAATGAAATTTGACTATAAATTCACCTACCCTAGGCCATAGTCGAATTCGAGTTAAAAATTTTTGTGAACCGCCACCCTAAGGCTCAATTTGTAAATCTAGTATAATCATTCTTTAGATCTGCAAATTTAGTTTAGAGTGGTCTTTTGTTTTTCTTTGCAAATCCATCAAATTTTCATTTGGATTTTTCAAGGAAAAAATTTGGCCTATTCAACCTATAGAGAATTTTTTTGTAGGAAATGAACAATGGATCCCCGACCCCTATAGGGAATATTCACTATGCACTAGAAATATTCCATTATCATTTTTGACAGTAATTTATCCAATTTTTCTAAGTGGCTTAATATATTTCTATCTTTCACAAACTTTACCAACCATAACCACATTGGAATCCAAAAAGCACCCACCATAATCAGTTGGTGATGTCATTTTCTTTGCTATGTAGCAGCCTTTCATTTTAAATACTACCATAGTGCAATACCCACTACATGTGGGACTAAACACTATTAGATTTCCTCAATTCTAGCCATGGCAAAGAGTTTCTTGGCATCGCAAAGTTATTCCTGGTGACAGTTTGTAGCAAACCTTCTATCGCACTGTAAAACCCCACCAATAGCCATAGATGGGTTTTCTGGCCTCTGTTAAAGTTTTTTTGAACATCACATTTTATTCCAGTGGTGACATACACAATTCCATCAACTAAATTTTCTATACCCCATTCACAGTTCTAGCACCACGTTTTCTGCCTACTAGCACCTAGATCTGCCAGTCGTGAACTATGATTGCCACTTCCATGTGGAATTTCAGCCCCTTGTTTCCCTACCACATCTACAACCAATTGACATGACTATAGGGAAAAAAATTGGCCACATTAGTGAGTCCATGCCATGCATACCCTTCAATAGACTCATTATGCAACATCTCAATAGCTGCTAATCAAACATGTCAGCCGTACAACACATTTTCCAATTAGTGACTGTACTTGCCATATAGCCCATGTTAGCAAATATGTAGGCCCTAGCATACCTCACCACATCACTATAGAAGATGTGTATTAGTTCCATACACACTGTCAGTCTACCATATCAACAAGGGGAATTTTTCACTAATATTAGCATTTTCCTATCTTAAATTTGATGACCATCTGACTATCCTTTCTAGGAAAATTTGAACTAGTGTGATGACAATTTGACCATCAAATTTAACCTCATAGTTTTCTATGAAGACACCTTGCTAGATTTAGTTTTGATTTGACAATCAGACTTTAGGAGGCCATAACTCATTCATCTGAACTCCAACTTAGGCACATTATTTTTTATTTTGGGTAGAATTTCTTGAACTTTCCATTGATGTTGTTCTTTTCTAGATTTGGTTTATAGATTTTTCAAAAATTACATCTTTTGGCAATTCCACCTATCTAATTCTGCATTTCGAAACTTGAAACACTTCATACAAGCTCATTGAGACACATTTTTAGGGTTCCATTTTTTTAAGGTGCTTAATTTTTCATCTACCTTCTAGATCTAAAATTAGATTATAGGGTTGTGTGGACAAAAATATCACTTTCAAACTTAGGGTCTTTTCTCCATTGTTTTGCTTTGATTACTTTTCAAAATTATCGTACATCTTAGCTACAATGCTTAGTGGTAGATTTGAGTCTCAAAAGGTAGTTGTAAGAAAAAAATTTAGAAGTCCATCTTGTACATTTTGACAAGTGGCCTCCTATACACACACTACTTATAAAGCATCGAATCATACACTAAGGGGGATTGACTATTTATTTATTTTTGCATTTTTTGGGGTACATTGATTAGTACATCATGGATGAGGAATATTTAATTACCTTGAAAACACAAAACTTAAACAGTGGAGTCAATTGGTTCCCACTTATCTTAGTGAGCATAGTATAGTGCCATATGTGAAAGCACTTTCATACAATGGTGACACTAGTTCCATCATTTGTCATGCTGATGGGGACACAACCCAAGAACAGAATGGACACAACAGCAAAGGGAAATTATATTAACTAAGAAAATAAGCTAGTACAAATAGTATAGAGAAAATAAACTTCAGAACATGCCCTAAGGGCTTACAATAGCATAAATCTGGAGATAATTTCTCCTTATGGTACCTCCTCTCAAACTCCACTCCGAACTGCCTTTTACAATGCCATAAATCTCCTTAAATAGACCCCGGAGGGTTAAGGACTAGGAGTAAATTCTAGAAAGTGCTAGTAGACATCCACCGACGAAATAGAAGGTTCCGGAAGCTGCGTTAGAAGTCGGTACAAATCTAGAAGAATCCAGAAACGGTAACCGAACTTCCGGGAGGCATAACTTTTGAACCGTAGCTTCGATTGACGAACCGTTTACATTTTTGGAAAGCTCTCAAAGAAATCTATAGCCCTATGGACTAGCTTCTCTCGTCCCCCATTTTTCAACCCTTTTCAAGGTCATTTAATGCCCCAAACTTGACTTTGAAGCATTCTTAGGAGGTCTCCAAAACTCGAAAAACTACAATAACTTTCAAACCGTGGGGCCTATTGACTTGATTCTTTTTTTGGAATGATCTAAATCATGATTACATTCATCTAGCCAATTCACACCTTCTAGTTTACCAAAATGATGGCCCAAATACATGCTCCTATTTTTTTGGGATTTTCAAACACACTGATAGTTGAACTATGAGAGTTGGAACCTTTATTTGAGCCAAATGGGTATCCAAAAATGTAAAGAGATGAAACAGAAACTAAGTCTAAGTACTTTTTTTTTTGGGTGACATAGGATTTCCCTTATACCTCTAGATGCTCCTGCATCACATGCCCTTTTTCTACATATGGATATGGAGTTTATGGATTCACTTGATGACATGAAGTCAACTAATTTATATGATATTTGGATTGATCTTTTGGAGATGTATGGAGATCCACACATTCCTACATTCCGAAAAGATCTTTCACCTCCAATTGTCATTGCATCCTCTCCAAATGAGATCACACCTCTTGATGCTCCTGATGCTCCTATTGCTACTATTGATCCAGTTCTAGCTATAGATGATTCTGATTTTGTGTAGTAGGATTTACCATGTCTTCCTTCTTCAGCTTCATGGAATGTCTTCCTTCTAGATATTGAAAGTTTATTTTTGAAGTCATACATTGAAGATGTGGGAAACAACATCAATGAAATTTCTCTTCTCTTTGTTCAGGTGAATACTTCATCACTTGTCACTGTGATAGATCCATGTACTTTAGCATAGAAGGGTACACCTAATCTTCCAGTTCTAGTATTAGTGGATGACTTCTTGATAGATATTTTAGGTTTTTTAGTGGAGTCATACATAAAATATTTGGGAGACATCATTGATGATATATATCTTCTCTTTGATGATGAAGGTCCTTCTCCAGTTGTCACAAGGGCTCGCTCTAACCCTCTTGTCCATTCTCTACATGATCAGTCTTCATCAGTTGATATGATTATGGATTCTTATGTACAATATTTGTAGGGGGTCTTTTATCATTTGAGGAGACAATTGTTTCTTTTTGGCACGTTCTACATCCATCCTTGCTAGATCTACCCTCATTCTTTTCAGCAGTGTTGGAAGAGGCAACCATCAGTATCAACACAAGAACAATTGAGAAGGTTTCAAAGACACCATTCATCTTTGATATTCTCTCTGCACATAGAGGAAGCATCTCATTTCTACCTCTACCATTGCTTCTTCCAAAGGGGAGGAACCTTATTTAGTACTCATGTATCAACTTCTATATTGGAGAAGCTACTATTGATAGGCACTCTACATTAGGTGGGGGACTACCTTGTCTCCTTATTTTCTTTTATTGGGGGGACTTTTTCCTCTTATAGGGTTTTTCCCTTCTCCTACTTGTCTTTTGTATATATAAGATGTATATCATAATGGGGGATTTTGATTACTCCATCCATCCATGCATCTTGTTTTTTCATCTCTCTTTTTGTGGGAGGGTTTTTCCCATGAGGTTTTCCCTCTTCCTTTGCTTTATGAGAGATTGCATTTCTTTTGTAAATGGGTACCTAAGATGACCTAGTAGCTGGGACCCATCATGCATTCATCCTAGCTGTTCTAAGCTTAAGTGCATTCAACTAAGTTGTAGTTAAGGGGGGGTGTTGGTGTGAATAAGTATTTCCTATTTACACTTTACTTAAGTTTACTTAGGTTAATGCATTATTTAATTATTTATTAGGTAGTCACCTTGGAGTATGCGTACTCTTGTGGGTTGTCATGTTGACAACACATGAGTTAGCACCTCTTTTATTGACATGGTTTCTACAACATTTCCACATGAGATACACCTTTTCATACCTATCCTCTCATCTACAATGAAGAATAATACATCTGCTTAGTTTTCATGCTTATCTTATATCATAGCTCTTTCTAGAACCATTCTAGATGCATCTTAGAGGCCCATATATATAGGCACTCTTAGTATGTACATGCAATGGCAATACATCAATTTTGGATATTGTTATTTTGATCATATCTTGTTGGTTTATTCGTGTGCTTGTTCTTGAGTTCCTTGATATTGGGTGATTTTTCCCTAAGGCCAATTCTTACAAAATGATCTCCACTAAGTCCTAGTCCACCAACTAGAACTCTAAAGGATTGTATACTAGGCTTCTTAAGGTCTTGTTCTTTACCTAACCTTAAGGAAACCTTTCTCATATTCCCCTCTACTCCATTGATCCTCTACTAATAATTTAAACTACTCACTAAACTCAAGATTGATCTCTTCACCTATTATTTCAATCCCATCTTGGTATGACCTCAAGTATTTGCCATGCTAACATGGCTTGTTGAGTCTCCTTAGCTTTCCATTCAACATTTTATAGGGTCCTCTTAGTGGCTTTTATTTCTATTTCTCAATCAATCTCATGAACCATTATCTAATAGGGCTAGTAGGTTTTGTGCCCCAATTAGGTCTCCTTATTGAGCTTTTGACCTATAACTTCTCAAATTTCTTAAGGATTTACCAAAATGATGATTTATCTAGCTTCCCTTTTTATAGTACTATAATATTTTCTATGTTTTAGGACACCAAGTCCTTTATACAACATAAGACCAAAAAACCCCTATTTTTTAGGGTTTCCAAAGGCTTAGAATTGTATTCACCTAAGGTCAATTCAAAACCTATCTAGATGGTTTCACCTCAATTTGTCACTTTGAAAATTTAACCTTCAATATATTCCCTCTCTAATTTTTGACTTAGATTGACCATCTCAATCCATCTAATGTTTCTTTACACACTTGATTTGTCGATTGTTCACCTAGCTGGGCAACTCCTACTCACCTATGGAGTCCTCCTATAAATAGAAACCCTCCACAAAATGAATCCAAATTGAATATGTATAATATTTATATATTTTTATCCTTGATTCCAATGGGACATGAGAATTTCAACACTGGAAGTCAATAGATATCCATTTCTTTGCTTAGTACTCTAGTTTTGATAGTGTATAGTCTAATTCTAAAGCTATTTACAAACACCTATCTAAACTTGTAATCAGGAAACCAAATTTATATACAAGAAACTATTGAAAATTCTATAACTATCTATGAGAAACTGAAGTCCATTCAATCCATTAACATGTATATTATGGGCTTGAAATAGGATTTTTACTGTAATGTTGATGTTTGCTATAGTTTCCAACTTAGTATGTATACAAAATGAACAACCACCCTTCACTTGGGAAAGAAATCATGTTTTATAGTCCTATTTCACATATGGAAACTGGCTATGTGAACATATAACTTTAAAAAATGCACAAAGTTCTTGGTTTTTCTCATTTGTTGCAAATGTTGTCAAACACAACTTTGCAAAATACAAAGTTTTCATGAGTAGCTTTTCACAAACTTGCATTTTGACCACTCCTAGACATCAAACCACCTTGAATTAATAAATTCTGGTCTAAAACCATCATCTAACACATTTTCACAACTTTTGTGACCCTAGCCAATGTGTGGTCAACCTTGGACTTTCCAACATGATGACAAGAAACTTCGTGTTTTATTGTCATTATATTGAAACTTAATGATTCTTACTCCTTACACACTTCAAAATATTTTCATAAAGATCTAAATAATACTCTTGAGAATTTATAATTAGCAATTTTACCTAGTGGTTAGATAAAACCACCTACAAGCCAACATTTAGTAGGAGCTTACCTATTATCCTAGGTGCTCTTGCACCATTTCCTCTATGCAATTAATAGATTAGGTAGTGTTGACACATAACATGTCCATGATGATACCAAAATTCTTGGAATCAGATTATGCTAATCATGTAGCCTCTTTAGTAGGTCAATGTTTCCACTTAATAAGGTGCTCCATGTAGACTTGGTTCCTAGTCTTCTTTTTCACTTTTGAATCAAGTATCCTCTTAACTTGTGGTTTTATTTTAGTAGGTATACTAATGCCTCTGGCCTATTTTCCTACCTCTTATTTTTTTATTTTTCTTTGTCATTACAAGACCCTTTTAATGAATCTGATCTTTGATGTTGGAGATGGGTGACATATCCAACTCCTTTGGCAAGTCTAGTGTATATGCATTTTGGTCATACTTAGCCAAGACCTTATATGTTCCTATCCTCTTCATTTGAAGTTTACTTGGCATTCCCTTCTACAAGTTAGATTTGTGACGTGCACTTTTATGCAATCTACCACTTCAAACTAAATATCTTTCCTCTTCTCATCTATCTTAATTTTCAACTTTTGACTTTCTTCTATGAGAGTCTTTTTTGTTGAACCCTTGGTATTTGGTCTTTTATTATTATCATTGATGTCAATAATATAATTATAATGAGAATATAAAGGTTAACATCATGAAATTATCTTATCTGATGTCCTTCAATATTATTCAAAACTCATTAAAGACAATTACTTATGTATTATACAATTAGCACTTAATGTTCACATTGGTTTAGATGATGATTATAAACAAACATTTTTGTTCTATTATAAAGTCGACATGAGTTTTTTCAATTAGAGCCCAACTATCATACCTATTCGGAAAGGTCATTGAGTTAGCTAAAATGGGTCTTTGTTAGAGTTTGCATGTCATGTGTTTAAAGAGACAAAGTTCATTTATCAAAAGCAGTTACCAAATTGTTATGACAATTTTGACCAATTTCGAGAAGTTTTAGACTAATTGAAGTTTGGGGTATGTACCTACCTTCAAAATTTTGAACCTATTTGTTTTATAAGTAGGCAGTACATTCTTCGAAAATATCCAATGTGTGGTTTTCATAGAAGTTGTGGGATTTGTGTGGAATTCTTTGTAGACTAAACAATTTGCAAGCAAATGTTTAACAACAAAGAAGAGGGTGACTCTTTATGTTTCTATTCACCTATTTATAATTTTATTTTTATGTCAAAAATTTATCAAAGGTAGAAGAAGGGTTATATAATGCCTCTTCATTCATTCGTATCAGTACTTGATTAGATACTTTAATTGAAAAAAGAAAATATATTTGGATACTTGAGGTTTTGAGCAAAAGAGAAGTATATCATGTATTATGTTTTCAACAAGAAGTTAAAACTAGAGATTCATTATTTGTGTTGTAACAAAGACAATCTTATGATTTTGTATCTCATTTTTTTCATTTTGGAAGTTGGTGCTTCTTGTATTCATGAATTTGGTGCTTTAGATGTTAGGAGTTGGTGTTCCTTGAAATTAGTGTTTCTAAAATAGGGTGTTGGTACTTCCTTGAGTTGTAGCTCTAAAAGATTTTCCCAAGAGGCCAATAGATTTTTAGACTCAAAGTAGTGTTTTATCTAAGGGTTTTCCATATTAAAATATTGTGTAACATTGTTATGCATTACCTATCTTTCTCATGTGTTAAATTTTATAACTTGTGATTGTTTCAAGTTTTGAAAAGTATTTTAAACCACTAATTCACCCCTCCACCCCACCACCCCACTTGTGTTTTTATTCCAAAAAGTGGTATCAAAAAGAGGTTTCCTACATCAATTTTAATAGTTTTTAGTAGATTTTGGTTGAATGAAATACTTATCTTTTATAGCTCAAGATAGTTCTTTAAAGGGTCCTACTTTTGATGGATCAGATTATGCTTTTTGGGAAGTAATGATGCAAATATATTTTCTATCTATTAATATTGATTTTTGGGCTTTGGTTGTTAAAATTTGGTTATAAATTTCCTGATACTTTACCTTCAGATCATGATGCAAAGATGAAGTATGAAATTGATATGAAAGCTAAATTTTCTATACTTATAAATTTATCTAAAGATGTTTTTGTTAAAGTCATGCATTGTAATTCTTCTATAGAAGCATAGGAAATTTTGAAAAACACATATCATGGTAATGATAGAGTCAAAGAGGGGTGATGAAGAAAAGGTAGAAGATTATCTCCTTAAGATAGATGAAACTATAAATGGCATAAGAGGAATTTGAAAAAATTGATGATATTGATGTTGTGAAGAAAGCTTTGAGATCTCTTCCCAATAAATTTGATTCTAAAATATCTTCTATAGAAGAAACTAGAGATATTAAAAAGTATGAAAATAGAAGATATTCATGGAGAACTTGTAGCTTATGAAATGAGAAAGTTTGGCAAGCAAGAATCCACAAGCAAAGAAGAAGCATTTGAGGTGCAAAAGAAAGTGAAGCAATTATCCTCAAAAATAAAAGATCTTGATGTTCTTCAAGAACATTTATCAAGGAAATTAAAGGAAGGAGTAGGTAAATACAAAGGTAAAGTTCCTTTCAAATGCTTTAATTATGGTAAAATATGACACTTTGCATCTAAATTTCCTTACAATACTCATGATGAAATAGATGATGAGAAAGAGAAATTAAGTAAAAATAAATCCTATAACAAAAAAAGTCATCAAGAAGAAGAAGAGTTTTATTTCTCATGTATTAGATAGTGAATCTAGTGGTTTTCAATGCAATGAAAACAAAATTTTATTCATTTCTATAGAAACTACTTGTCAAGAATCAAATAGTGATGATTATGTTGAACTTGTTGAGATTGATTTAGAATGTGAATTTCTTTATGGACTTAAAAGGACCAAGGAATTAAAAAGGAATTTAAGTGTTCAAGAAAATCAACTCTTAAAGGAAAAAGAAGACTTTGAAAAAAAAGCTAAGGAATTAAATCAACAATTTATAGAGTTGAAATTACAAATTGAGGAACAAAAGAGAATTGTCTTTGCCACTAAGGAAGAGTTAAGTTCTAAAGATTAGAAAGATACAAAGTTAATGAATGAAGTATTATCATATAAAAGAAATTTAGAAAAATATGAGAAAATTACTTTAAATGATATGTTAAGAGAACAAAGAAGAGCTAATGATCTAAAAAGAATTGGTTTTGAACTTGGACAATATTCTAATGAGAAGAAGGATAAATCTTTATTTGAGATATTCAAATTTGAAAGTAAGGATAAAAATAAGAATAATACCACTTCAAATATAAGTAAAAATGCATATTTTAATTATATTTCTATAGATAAAAATTAGTTTATATCAAGCACTTGATTCATGGATAAAAGTTACTCAAACAATTTCACTTCTTTCTTTGATAGGTGTTGCTTCATGTGTCATCAATATGGACATAGAATAAGTAATTGCAGATACATATGAATGAGGTATTCCAAGTGTTTTTTTATTATTAATTTCCTAAAATTAATATTCTAAAATGTTACAAATACAACCTCTTTGGCTATGTTATGAGAAATTACAAAAATAAGTCATTTCAGAATGATCAATCTTATGCTAGTGGTACAAGTTGATAAATAATTTGATACTAAAGTGACTAAGATATGGAGTTTTAAGATTAATAAGTTTATGCTTGTGCAAATGGCTCTAAATTATGAAGAAAAAGACTTGTGGGTAATTGACAGTGGATGTTCTAGACACATGATAAGAGTTAAAATGAAGTTTGACAAATTGATTAATGAAAAAGGTCAAAATGTTAGTTTTGGAGATGATTCTTCAATGAAAATTAAATTTTTTGGTTCTTTGATACTTAGTGTCAAAATTTCTATCATGGTGTGTATTATGTTCATGGACTAATGTAAAATCTTCTAAGTTTTACTCAATTTTGTGCTCATGGATATGAGGTTGTGTTTGATGATCATGGTTGTCAAATCAAATTAAAATCCAAACAATTTGTTGCATCATGTAAAAGATCTAAATTAAATTTATATAATTTAAACGATATCAAAAATACTAAAAATCATGAAGATATTTGTCTTATGGCATAGGTGAATGAGGTTGGTTATGACACAAAAGTCTTGGGAACTTAAATTTTGACAACTTGGTAAAAGTTAGTAAGCATATAAAAATAAGAGGTATGCCATATATAAGTAAGACAAAGAATTTTATTTGTGAAGGGTGTGAACATGGTAAACAAAAAAGGGAATATATTCCTTCAAAAGAATATTTTTCTTCTAAACTATTACAATTAGTACCTATTGATTTATGTGGTCCTACAAGAACAATTTTGTTAAATGGTGAAAAGTATTTCACGCATTTTATAGATGATTATAGAAGAATGACATGGGAAACCTTCTTAAATCATAAGATTATTATACAAGAAATACATGGGGAACCTTCTTAAAGCATAACTTAGAGGCTAACAAGTGTACTAATTTCATGAAAATGGATGAAAATGAGTTAGACATGAAGATTAAGTCCTTACATGATAAAATAAAGGTGATACATTTACTTCAGATAAATTTGTTGATTATTGTGAAAAACATGGCATCAAAAGATAATATGCAACATCCTAGACATGCTAACAAAATTAATTTGTTGAGAGAAAGAACTAAACAATGAAAGAAATGGAAAGGACTATATTGGATGAAACTAAAGTACCAAACCATTATTGAAAAGAAGTAGTTCACATAGTAGTTTACATTTCAAATAGGGCACAACTAACGGTAAAAACCATGTACACTCCTTAAAACTTATGGTGTGGACATCCTGCTTCTATTGAGCTTTTTAGAATTTTTGAAAGAAGACGTTTCGTTAAGAAATTTAATGATTAAATAGGAAGCTTTGATTCAAGATGTGATTAATGAATTTTTTTAGGATATTTCTTTGAAAGTAAAGCTTTAAAATGTTTTAATAAAATGTTGAATAAACTTTTTGAAAGTGTACATGTGAAATTGGATGAAGTTGTGCATGATCAAAATGAAATAAGAATGGATAATACTTTCCTACAAGATAGTGATAAAGAATTGAAAGAAGTAGATAATAAAGTTGATGAAGGTGAAGAAGAGATAATATATTAAATAGAAACATCATGACCCATGAAAAGAAAGGCCGTAGGAACAAGATTGAAGAAGTGTCACCCTCAAGAATAGATTATTAGGGATAAACATGTATGTATTCAAACAAGAACAAGAAATACATCTAGTGAATGTGCTAATCTTTGGTTGTTATCTCAAATTGAACCTAAATCATATAAATAAGATAGTATGGATGAGTTTTTGGTTAATGTTATGATAGAGGAACTAAATCAAATTGAAAAGAATAAAACTTGGGAATTATTATCTATACCTAAAGATAAAAATGTAATAGGTGCTAAACAGGTCTTTAAAAATAAACTTGACAAAACTAGAAAGGTATCAAGGAACAATGCTAGATTGACTTGTAAGGGTTATGCAAAAATATAAGGCGTGGACTTTAATTAAATGTTTGCATTAGTTTCTAGAATTCAAGAAATTAGAATCTTTCTTGCATATTCAACTTTCAAGGGCTTTAAAATGTATTAAATGGATGTTAAAACAACATTTCTTAATGCTTAGCTTGATGTATAGGTTTATAAATGGATCAACCTAAACTATTTGAAAATAAAGACTATCTTAATTATGTTTATAGGTTAAATAAGGGTCGATATGGTTTAAAACAAGCTTAGATGGCCTAGTATTCTAGGTTGGATTAGTATCTTATTAAAAATAGCTTCAAAACAGGTGGTGTTGATAGTAACTCTTATGTCTATTGTACATGTGATGTTACTTGCATTGTTCTTCTTTATGTTGATGATATAGTATTTGGATCCAATGTTGATCATGCTTTAAGTCAAGGTCTTTCAAAGCTTATGCAATCTGAATTTGAAATTTCCATGCTTGAGGGACTATGCTATTCTCTTGGGAACTTCTAAATTGGAAAATGGCATATTCTTATTCCAAACTAAGTATGTAAAAAAAATGCTAAAGAAATTTTATATGGAATATTTTAAGCCTATGCAAAGACCAATGATAATAGGATGTAAACTTACTAAAAATGATGATTGGTAGTTCACTATATCTCACAGCTTCAAGGCTTGATATCATGCATGATGTATGTTTGGTTATAAGATTTCAATCTTCACCTAAAGAATATCATGTTATGGTAATTAAAATAATTTTTAGATATATTGAGGGTACTTTGGATTATAGGATTTGGTTTCCTAAACATGATGAATTCATATATTTTTCTTACGCTAACTCAATTGGATAGGTTGTCTAGATGAAAGAAGAGTACTTCTGGAGTAGTATTTTTCTTAGGTAATAGGCTAGTGTATTGGCATAGAAAGAATCAAGAATCTACTACACTTTCTACTACAGAGGATGAATATTTAGCCCCATGTTCTTGTTTTCAATGAGTTCTTTAGATGGTTAAAACTTTATCAAATATGAAAGTAATAGAGTCTAAAGAATTTCCTATCTATTGTGATAATCAAAGTGTAATCAGTATTTCTTAGAATCTAGTTATACATTTTACACACCAAGCACATTGTTGTTCATTATCATTTCATAAGGGAAAATCTCTTGAATGGTAATGTTGAATTAGAATTTGTTCCTTATACAAATTAGCTGGTTAACATATTTACAAAACATCTCTCAAGAGACATATTTGAAGGGTTAAGAATGAGATTGGGTGTTTTGTCCCTCTCTTCTCTTGCATAAGTTCAATAATGAGTGATAGGTTTCAGGGGGAACATATTTTTCTTATCTTTTTGTTATACTAAAACCTTGGCATATCTCCTTTGTCATTGATGTCAAAGGGAGAGGAAAGTGAAGATTAAGACATCTACACGATGGATATATAGGTACAAATACAAGATTTATAGGTACACATGCATATACAGGTGGAATTTGGTATTGACATCAATGCCAAAGGGGGAGTATGTTGAACCCTTCATATTTGGTCTTTGATTGTTGTCATTGATGTCGATAATGCAATTATAATGAGCATATAGTATGGTTAACATCATGTAATTATCTTATTTGATGACCTTCAATATTTTTCAAAACATATTCAAGAAAAACAATTATGTGTTGTACAATTAACACTTAATGTTCACATTGGTTAAGAAAATGGTTTTAAATAAATTGTTTTGCTCTATTAGAAAGTTGATGAAATTTTTTATTAGCTGTTCCCCAACTATTATACCTTTTTAGAAAGTTATTTGAGTTAGCTAAAATAGGTCTTTTTTAGTTTTTGCATAATACATGTATGGAAAGAGAAAAAGTATGTTATCAAATCTAGTTATTAAATTGTTATGATAGTTTTATAAAATTTGAGTGATTTTTTTCTAATTGAAGTTTGGAGTATGTGCCTACCTCCAAAATGCCAATTTTTTTGGTTTATAATTAGACAATACATTCCTCTAAAGTTTACAATAGGTGGTTTTGACACAAGTTGCAAGATTTGTCTGGAATTATTTGTAGATTGAATAGTTTGCATGTAGTTTTTTAACAACAAAGAAGGGGGCAATGCTTTATGTTTCTATTTTTCTATTTTTGATTATATTTTCATTAAAAATGTTTATCAAAGGTAGAAGAAGGGTTATATATTGCTTCTTCATGTTCCTTTATATAAACATTTGACCAGATCTTTTAGTGAAAATAAAAAATAAATTGGATACTCGATGTTTTGAGAAGAATTGAAGTTTATCCTGCATTATATTTTCAACAAGAAGTTGAAACTAGTGATTCATAGTTTTTTTTGTAACAAAGATGATCCTCTAATTTTCTACATGCTATTTTTTTTTCATTTTGGAAGTTGGCACTTCTTGTATTCATGAAGTTGGTGCTTCAGGTATAAGGGAATGGTGTTCCTTGATATTGGTGTTTCTAAAATAGGGTGTTGGTGCTTCTTGGAGTTGTAGCTCTAAAATATTTTCCCTAGAGGCCAATCAAGTTTTAGATTTAGAGTGTTTTTTTACCCTAAGGGGTTTTCCATATTTAAATATCATTTTACTTTGTTATGCATTACCTATCTTGCTCATATGTTAAATTTTATGAATTGTGATTGTTTCAAGTTTTGAAAATTATTTTAAACCATTGATTCATCCCCCTCTCAATGGTGTTTGTATTTCAAAATTTTTAACTTCATCATGCACCTCATTCATGGAATCAGAAATATCACCAGCATTTTCACTGACCTCTTCATGTTCCTTTAACTCTTTGATTTCACAAACTCCCCTTGATGAAGAATATAGAAAAATTGGAAAGGGCTTTTTCTAATAGTTCTATTTGTACTATCATTTTAGGTAAATTCAACTTGTGGAACTACATGGCCCCATGCTTGTTTGTGCCCTTTAGTTAGGCATCTTAGAAGGTTTTCATCACCCTATTGATCACCCCTATTTGACCATTAGTTTAAGGATGGTATGTTGAAGTATGTGCCAAGTTGGTGCTTAATCTCCTCCATAATGTCTTCCAAAAATGACCAATAAATTTGGCATCCCTATTTGATACTATGTCAACTGGCAGACCATGGATTATGATCACTTCCTTGAAGAAAAAATGAGCTATATAACTAGAATCATGTGTGGTTTTGCATGGTATGAAGTGACTAACCTTGCTAGGCATGTCCACTACTACAAAAACACTACCAAAAGTAGTCTTTGTTCTTGGAAAGCCAACTATGAAGTCCATGCTTATGCACTCTCAAGTTCTGTTAGGGTTGGTAAATATTTATACAAGCCCACATTTGAAGAGGTACATTTATCCTTTTAACAAATAACTCACTCTTCCACATATTTTATAATATATTTTTGCATTCTTGTCCAATAGTAGTACTTAGCTACAACTTCTAAAGTTTTTTTTAGTCAAAAGTTTCCACTCAAACTCCCATTGTTATTCTCTTGGATGAGTATTTCACTCATAGAACCTCTTGGGATAAATAACTAATTATCTATAAACAATAAACCATTTTTCAAGGTATTGTTAAAAAACTTACTATGAAAATGATTCTTAAATAATGAGCATACCTTAAAAGCTTCTAAAAAGTCTTCATCCCCTTCATAGAGGTCCTTTAATCACTGTATCTCAATGCTCTTTATCTAAATTTATTGGACTATTAAGATCCTCCTTCTTAATGCATTTTACACCTTGTTAGTTTCCTCCTTTTTGTACTTGATGCTAAAACTATATTCTTTCAAGAACTCCATCCACTAAATATTCCTCAAACTTAATTTAATTTATCCTGTGTATTGATGAAGCTTAAGGATTCATTATTAGTGTAGACTAAAAACTCTTTGGGAAAAAGGTAATGGCTCTTTTTTCTAAGGTCTTGGACTAGTGCATATATCTCTAAGTCATAGGATGAGTCTAGACTTGACTTAAATCAACCTCTCACTAAAAAATACCATTGGTCTTTGTTCTTGGCTTAGGACTAATCCTACAAAAATATGAGTTGTATCACTCCACAATGAAAAATTGATCAAAACTTGGCAAAAATAGGATGAATTATGTAGATAATTCCATATTTTATTTCTCAAACATTTCTTTGGCTTCCTTGGTCCACAAAAACCTAGTTTTGAGTCCTTCTTTTATAGTATCCAATATAGGAGAACATATTTCATGAATCCTTCTAAAAAACTTCATAGAAAATTGAGCTAATCCATGAAAGCTTATTAATTCTATCCCTATTTTAAGAGTAGGCTAATTGAGGATGGCTTCTACCTTACTTTGATATTTTAAGGTCACCTTGGAATAATATAAAACCTAAGTATATCAACTCTTATTTCTTCAACTCACTTTTCTTAAGGTTAATGGTGAGTTTTTCCTCTTGAAACTTTCTTAACACAATCTCAATGTGCTTAACTTTTTCTTGTTTTGTTCTCTTAAAAATTAGGAAGTCATCTAGGAACACTACTACAAACTCCCCTATATAGTCCTTCAAGACTTAATTAAATAATATCATAAGTGTACTTGGCACATTTTTAATACCAAAAGGAATAAGAAGCCACTCATAAAGCCCGTATATGGTTTTAAAAGTAGTTTTACATTCATTCCCTTGTTTCATTATAATTTAATGATAACCACTTTTAAGGCTTATTTTGGATTTTTACCTAGCAGCACCTCAACAATCCATGAAGTCCTCTATTCTAGGAATAAGAAATCTATATCTAATAATAATCCTATTTGTGGCTCAAGAATCAATACACATTTTAAACTTACCTCCTTTTTGGGGTGCTAAAACTATATGGACTGCATATGGGTTGATGCTCTTCCTAATGAGGCCTTGATCCAAATTTTCATGAACTTTTCTTCCTATCTCCTTGTTTTGATCAGGAGTCATCTTGTAAGAAACTTTATTAGGCAATGATTCCCCTAGTAAAAAGTAAATTTGATGCCCTATGGATTGTTGATGGGGCAAGGTAGCTAGAGTCCCATCACATATGGTGTGCTTTTAATTCTTCTTGAATAGTTTCTTCACTTCCTTAGGAATGGTGAACTATTTTGTAGTCTCTTCTTCCTTTGGTTTTAACACAACAAACCCCATTCTTTCCTCATGTCTGATGAAATTGAAGAACTCCTTCCCACTCATTAACAAGTTATAAGTTGTTGTTGCTTCATGAAATTATTCTTCTACTAAGGCCTATATTTTTTATGTCACCCTACTCTTCTTAAAGGTGTATACATTCTTCATCCCTTGGTCTACAATATCTCTAACATATTTACATTGTCTACCCAACAAAATATTGATGGTATCTATGGGTACCGCATCACAAAGTATCTTGTCACTATACTCTCCTATGGATATCTCCACCTAGGCTTTTTCAATCACTAGAACATTTTTTCCTTTACTCAACCAAGTTACTCTATATAGATGGGTATGAAGCATCCTGGAAAGTTTTAACTTCTCTACTACTTCCTCTGAGATGATTTTGTCAATAGACTTTGAGTCTATGATCCCTTTTCTAAATTTTCCAAGGATCTTGCATTTGATCCTAAACAATGACGTTTATTTTGGTTCTTCCTTGCTCGGTTCTCTAATCAAGACCCTCTTCAACATCAATTTTTTTCTCATTTCTAAAGCAAGGCTTACCTCTAAAGTAATTATGTTATCTCCCTCTCCTCTAGTATAGATTATCATGCTTTCCCCTTGGGATGATGAGGATGCTTTATCAAGACATATATAAGTTGGGTGCCCCAAATTGCCATAGTTATAGCACTTCATACTAGCAAAATGTGAACTTCTCTCAAAAGTTTCAAACCTTCCTCTTCCTCTAATATTGAAGCCTCTTCCTCTCTTGTAAATACCTCTACTACTATTGTCAATGCTTTTGTTAGAAAGTTTGGAGTTTCCTTAGGTTTTAGGATCACTACTCCTACCTCCATATCCACCTCTATGGGTGCCTCTTGCACCTCTACCTCTACCTCTACCTCTACCTCTTGAGTTAGAATCTTATCTCTCTTTTTTCTTCTCTTCCATGTTAAGATCCAAATAAGAACACTTGTGAATAGAGGTTGGAGTCCAGAGACAAATTTCTTCTTGAATGCCCCAACTCAAGCCTCCTAGGTATCTAGCCACCTTGGTTGAGTAGACAATAGTGGGTGTCACTTTTGTGGCATGAATGAAATTACAAATGGTGGGAAAATTTTAGCTTGCAATTGTTTGCATGAACTCTATGTGGTTGCTTGGACATTTCAATGATGTTCGTAGGAACAATAAATCATTAAGTGTTCGCACATACATAATTCTATATGTTTGCATGAACATCTAAAGAACTAGTATTTGTACGAACATGTAAAATCTATGATATTCAGTTTCATTTGCACTTTTTTGATTTCATTTTCACTTCTACGATGTATGGAAAAATGCTCTAGAGGCTGAAGCGAACATGTTGTGGGTGTGAGCAAGTTACGTCTTTTAAGTCAAGTTTTTGGTCATTGCACTATTTCAAGTATGTCTATATGTGATTATTTAAATATTTTTTAATTTTTTAATTTTTAAATAAATATTTTAGTTTTAATTTATTTTTTATTTCTTATTAATGTTAGTTAATTGTATTAGTTTTTCATTTTATTTTTTTGGTTAATTATATATTAGTGTTATTAGAAAAATATTAGAAAAAACATTAGAAAATATTAGAAAAATATTAGAATAACATCAGGGAAAAAAATAGAAAAATATTAGTATAACATTAGAAAAAAAAATTAAAATTAAAAAAGTCATTACAAAACATTACGAAAATATTGGTAAATTGTATAATAAAAATATATGTATAATATTAGAAAAAGAATTGATTTTATTTGAGTGCTAAAGGTCATAATTATTTTTTATTGATTAATTACATATTTAGGGTTATTAGAGAAAATATTAGAAAGCATATTAGAAAATATTTTTAAAATGTGTAGAATATTAAAAATAATTAATATGTAAGATTAGAAATTTTTTCTATAAAGATATTAGTATAACATTAGAAAACACAAAATAATATAAAAATTCATTACAAAAAATTAGGAAAATATTGGTAAAATATATAACAAAACTATTATTATAACATTAGAGGGAAAAAAATGATTTTCTTTGAGTGCTAAAGGTCATAATTATTTTTTGTTGGTTAATTACATATCAGTGTGATTAGAAAAATATTAGAGAATATTAGAAAAAAAATATTAGAAAATATTAGAGAAAACATTAGAAATATTATAAAAATATTAGAAAATATTAAAAAAAAATTGAAAGTATTACAAAAACATTAGAGAGAGAGAGAGAGAGAGAGAGAGAGAGAGAGAGAGAGAGAGAGAGAGAGAGAGAGAGAGAGAGAGAGAGAGAGTTTTGTATATAGAGAGTAAGGAGGGAGAGAAAGAGGGATTGCAGGGTATATTTAGAGATTAGAGATTGAGGGAGATGAATGATTAAAGTATATCTCTAGAGATAGTGGGAAGGGATAGAAGGAGCAAGTACATTATAAAAATAAAAATAATAATATGTGTCACAATAACATTAATCATGAGCATTTTAATAGAACTAACCTCCATAAAAAATTAACCTAACAATTACCATACCACTAACTTAAAGTGTAATAATAGAATTAATGTCAACTCTTATAGGAGTGGTTACAACAAAAATAACCTTAACCATAATAGTAAGACAAACTCTAACTTTGACTCTAATCCTAATGCTAATTCTAGCTCTAATTGTAACCCTAACTCTAATGTCAACCCTAAACCTAACTCTATCTCTAAAACTAACTCTAACTCTAACCCTAACTCCAATTATACACTTAACCCTATATATAAATGTAACTCTAATCCTAATTCTAACCCGAATCCTAATTCTAACCCTAACCCTAACCCTAACTCTAACCCTAAATATAACCCTAATTTTAATTCCAACTCTAACTCTAACTCTAACTCTAACCCTAACTCTAACTCTGACTCCAACTCTAACTCTAATGTGAACTAGAATCCTAACTCAAACACTAACTCAAATTCTAACCCTAACCCTAATTTTCAACCTAACTCTTTCTCTATCTCTACCTCCAACTCTAACTCTAACTCTAACTCTAACTCTAACTCTAACTCTAACACTAACTCTAACTCTAACTCTATCTCTAACTCTATCTCTAACTCTATCTCTAATTATAATCCTTATCTTAACCCTAATTCTAATGCTAACTCTAAATCTAATTCTAACCTTAACCCTAACTCTTACTCTAACTCTAATTGTAACTCTAACCCTAACTCCATCTCTAATTCCACCCATAACCCTAACCCTAACCCTAACTCTAATCCTAATTCTAATCTTAACCCTAACCCTAAGCCAAATCCTAACTATAACTCTAATCCTAATTCTAACACTAACGCTAATTCTAACGTAATCCCTAACTATAGCTATAATTATAACCCTTCCAAACACAAACCCTAATTCTACCCCTAACTCTAACTATAACTCTAGCTCTATCTCTAACTAGGTGAACCAACAATAACAGGTTAAACTTTTTTGGAGTTAGAAATTCCTCCAAAATTGTGCAACAACCAATTTTCATTTTTTGAGTTTTGATAGAGAGTTTTATTAAAGTTTTGATAGAAACTATTTAGTTTCTATCAAAATAGACTATGCTCCAAGTTTTGATAGAAACTTTTGGTGCCACGTAGTTTTGGTAGAAACTACATAGCGAGTTTCAATTGAAACTATCTATGCAGTTTCTATAAAAAAATACCAAGCCGGGATGGGATTTGTTAACCCTTGTCTTGGGCTTACTAGTTTTGATCAAAATTAGCTATTTAAGTGTCAATCAAAACTATTAAGAAAAGCAGAAACTTCAAATACTATCATTTCAACCCCATATGTCATTCTTAGTAGTGGGGCTACAGTTTTGTTTGAAAGCACAAAGAGAGGCATCCAAAAATATCATACTTCAAAAAAGGTATTATTTTTGTGTTTTAAAATCCATTTTACATGATTTTAGTTAAAGTTTATATGATTGTAATTTTTCTTATCTATTTTTAGTTTGATTCTATATGTTTTTTTTTGTATCTATTTTTATATATCATGTATAAGTATGTATATATATTATGTATGTATGTATATAGATAATGTATATGTGTGTGTGTGTGTGTGTGTGTGTGTGTGTGTGATGTATACATGCATATATATACAATATAACATTTGGGGTCAAATTGTGATGGCAATTTGTGATGGTGGTGTAATTTGTGGTAATTTTCATGGTTTCTTTTTACAATTTTCCTCAACAACATCATAATACTGATCTAAGAATTATAATTGTGATGCCCACATAAGTATAAATAAAAAAAGGAAAAACACAATAGAAATCATTCCTCATTTGTTTTGATTGTGGAGAGTTGTGCACGAAAGAAGGTGGAGAGCTCCAAACAAGGTTGGAAAGCTCTATATATCAGAATGCCCTTGTGCTTGGTGCATTTTGTTCCTGTGATATATCATTGCATTTTATTACCGTTCCCTTGCTCTAAAATTTCATTATTGTGATTTCTACATTTCTTTGTCCTTCATTTGCTCTGTGATTTGGTTATCATGTCATTGTGATCTTTTTGTTTCATTGTCATGCCCTTGCTATGTGATTTTGTCGCCATGTTGTGCCCTTTCTGTATGATTTTTTTTGCATGCCCTAGCTCTATTATTTTCTTCAAGGGTATGCAAATGTTGGTTTCTTTTCCTCCTAAATAGGTACCTCTTTATATCTCCTTCTAAACATGTATATTTAGAGATATTTTTAAAGTTTCTTATTATATCTTAGCTACATAATAAAAAAATTGATTCAGCTACATATATATTCCAGAATCTAAGTAATAATAAAATAAAACTTACTCAACCATTACAAAGTGATGTAACTCAAGATCGTCCACAAAAACAATGCAAACCAAGAAAAATGGGAAGAGTTTATGAGAAATTTTATAGCACAACTAGCTAAATGGGCCTAGATGTTGCTTAGTTGCTTAGTTTTCTACCCTAGCTCTACAATTTGGTTGCCATGCCCTTGAGATCTCTACATTTTGTTGTCATGCCCTTTATCTATAGTTTTTTTTCCATGGCATGCCCTTGCTCTGTGATTTCATGGTCATGTTGTGCCCTTTCTTAGTGATTTTTTGGCCATGCCTTAGCTCTATGATTTTTTTAAGGGTACACAAATTTGGTTTCTTTTACTTCTAAACATGTATCTCTTTATATCTCCTTTTGAACATGTATATTTAGAGATCTTTTTAAAGGTGCTTATTACATCTTACCTACACAATAGAGAAATTGATCTAGTTGTATACATATTCAAGAATCCAAAAAAAAATTTAAAAAAATTTCTTGATCCTTGCTAAGTGACTTACCTAAAGATCCTCCACAAAAATAATGTAGACTAGGAAAAATGGGCATAGTTCACAATTTTTTTTACAAAAATATATCATAGCAGATATTTTTAGAAAGAAACTAGCCATAACCAATTAAATGGATCTAGTTGTTGATTAGATGGGTTGATTAAAAATTCTTGTAGAACTATCATCAAATAAGATACAATAAAATGAACAATCAATTGTTCCTAGGTAGTAGGATCAAATATAGTTTTCCAAGGTGATAAAATTGCATATGGAAGGAATTGAAGAATAACTTCATTGAAGAGTTGAGTGCAAGGAGTTGAAGAAGAAAGTTCTTCTTCTATGTAAATGCCATAATAATAAGACCCATTCCCTTGCAGAAGCATCTGCCACAATGAAATTACCTCTAAACTATGCAAATGATGGTGTAGTGGTTTCCAACCTTGAAACACTCTTATAAACATTTGATACTTGGGGTCATCACAGGGAAACTGTACCAATACTTGAAATACTCTTATAAGAATTTGATATTTGGATTGTAGAATCTCAAGGACACTTGCAAGTGATTCAAATGTCATAGTACCTACCACAAAAATTTCCTAGATTCTATCTAGTGGCTCCCATAATATCCTCTATGTTGTCTAGCTATTGTTTCTATTGTGCAGTCTCTTTCTAAAGCCACTCCTCCTTTTCTCTTGTGCCTTAAATTTTGATTATCAAAATTTTGAATATCTACATCTACCTTATCTAAAATCAACTTCATAGTGTGTTGTAACTTTGGCATAGGTGTGTGATCAGTGATAGATTTTATTTCAGTATTCAAGTTTTTAAGATTCATCAACACCCTCACTTGTAGACCTCTCATGTCAAGCACTTTTTGTACTATTTCAACAAGATGTTATTGCTTCTAATCTAATAGTTCTTTAGATGCATTTTCTTGTAAAAATTTATTTTTTTGAACAATTGTAAAATCTTAGAAAGTGCATTGTTATTTTCATGTATGTATATGTGTGTGTGTGTGTGTGTGTGTGTGTGTGTGTGTGTGTGTGTGTGTGTGTGTGTGTGTGTGTGTGTGTGTGTGTGTGTGTGTGTGTGTGTGTGTGTGTGTGTGTGTGTGTGTGTGTGTGTGTGTGTGTGTGTGTGTGTGTGTGTGTGTGTGTGTGCATGTATGTATATGGAGAGATCATGTAGATTGTGGGCTATGGATTATTAAAAAAAATGAGAAAACTCAAAATTAATCTTTCCCCATTTTTTGATTGATTGTGGAGATTTGTGCATAAAGTAAGGTGGAAAGTTTCGAACAAGGGTGGAGAGATTTGAATGTTGGTGGAGATCACTAGAGATATAGGATTTTGTTTTCATCTACATGCCCTTCCTCTGTAATTTTATTCAAGAGGAGAAGAGGTACCTACGTAAATATTCCTTTATTTTCCTTCTAAACATGTATCTCTTGTTCATGTATAGTAGCTTTGGTCAGATTCAAGGAGAACTAACTATGATAATTTTATGCATATGTGCATGTATGTATGTAAATCAGTTCACTATGTGAAATTCTTTACTTGCATACATACACGCTTGCATAGTACTTGTGCTAAATTAAATTAATCATTCATGTCTTGAATTCACATAAGCAATTATCCTTGCATTCAATTGAATTTATTCATACCAAACTAATTATGTAGAAATCTATACTTATAGATTATATTATCTCTTGGTGATTGAGTAAATATAGTGTGCATAATATCATTTAGGCAATGATTGGATGCATTCATATTAAGTCATAATAGGATCAAGTAGATGATTCAACTATGTTACTTGATACTTGTTTTATTGAAAATTGTGTTTAGAATTATATATCTACAACTAGTACTCTTGTTTATTTTATTTAATCATATACATTTAAGACTATTATTTTCTTGAGATTGGACTTTATATTTGTTATCGTGCTAAAACACAAATATAGATCTATAATAGTTATCTTTTTTTTTTAAATTTCAAGATCTTCATATTTAATGTGAAGAGTTTCCACTACTAGATAGTTGAATAGCCACAATGTGGAGCAACATAGCTCATGGCATTTTCCACTAAATTATACTTTTATTATACTTTTGTCCTTCAAAAATATTATATGTGAATGCTTTTCTTATTTTCCATATATTTAATAATTTGGTGCTTGTCATCTGAGGTAATTTTATATTATTAGATCAAGACATCTATCATAAGGATGGACATACCAATTTTGATCATCCCCCTTTCAAAGCTGATTCCCTTATCAAATTAATGAAACTATTTGTGTTGGTGTAAATAGATATTTACTATTTACACTTTACTTAAGTTAACTTAGGTTGGTGCATTATTTTATTATTTTTCATTATTTTATTATTTTCCTTTATGAGACACTTAGGAGTTTGTGCATCTTCTATAGTTGTCATGTAGACAACATAGAAGTGTGCCACTCTATTTATGCACATGGTGTCTACACCACAGGAGTTTGCATTATTCCTTGAGTTCTCATGTAGACAAAACAATTTTCCGCACTCCTAATTTAGCACATGTTGTCAACAACACTGATGTGCGTGTTCTCACCTTTGTAGGCTTATCCTCACATCATTGCACTTACTTTCGTGCATAATGGAGGATAATCCATATCTAGTGTACATGTGTCTGGTTGTTGGACTTATCATGGTGCTAATTCTGAGGCAATCTAGATGCATCTCAGAGGCCTTTATATTGAGGCACTCCTAGTGTACTTGAACAGTGAGTTGAATACTATACAGTTATTCTGATCATACTCTGGTCTATTTGTGCTTGTGTTTTTGAGTTTCTTGGTCTTGGGGAAATTCTACTCTAATGCAGATTCTTACATGGTATCAGAGTTGAGGGAGATACTCATCACATAGCCTTTGGAGACCTCGTTGCTACATCTCTTTAAGAGACCTGATCCAGATCTGGAGCATCAGCTGCAATTAGGAGTGTCTAGAGCCAAAGTAGACCTCGCCATTGCGTCCGAAGCAACGATTAGGTGAAAATTGACTATAAACTTGCCTATTTCAGGCCATAGTCAACTAGGAGGCAAATTTTTTTTGCAAATCAAAACCCGAAGGCTCGATTTGCAAGAACTGGAATTTTTTATATATTCTGCGAGCATCACCAAATTGGCCATGCAGAGGGTTGCACCTGCGATAGCTTCCAATTTTCCATCACACATCGCTAAAACGATGACCATCTTAACTGGCGACCCCTAATTTCCCCCATCAGGGCTCCAACATTTTGTTAGAGGCTCAACACGCCACCAATCAAACACATTCTAGCAAGTGATCGAAAGTTGACTATTGGCTTTTGCTTGAGCTGCGCCAACAGTTGCTTTTAAAACACGCATAGTGCGCTCAACTTCTAAATGTGGGACTAATCCCACGTGAAGTCCCAGTGATGGCATTCACTTCTCGGTTCTATAGCCACAATCTTCAACATTGGTGCTGTGAATTTTGATCACTCCAATTGCACCATGCGGTACTTAAATACTTGACCACGCAGACAACAAAGCATAACTGCCCAGTCCGCCACCTCTTCGAACTGTCAGCGTATGATCTGCCCAGTCAGCCATCCACGTCAGATTTTTTTTTATAGTCCGTACGATCCATATGGTATGAAAAGTCCACGTCAGTGCCATGCTATCTGGTGGGCCAAAAAATTTTCGACGTCATCATTCAATGAGCCTAAATTTGATGACCGTCAGACCGTCATCCTAGGCTATTTTTGAACTGCTGCGACGATCGTTTGGATGTCAAATTTAACACAATGTTTTCCTCTACAGACCCCTCTTGATTTGCAGTTTTGATTTTGGAGCTCAACTTTGAACTACCATAACTTGGTCATACGGACTCCAAATCAGGTGTAATTTTTTTAGATTTTGGGTCAAATTTCTTGAATTTTTGAGTGGTGCAATTTTTTTCTGGTTTTGGTGCTTGGATTGGTCAGATATTGTAGTTTTTTCATGATTGTACCTGTCTAATCCTTCTTTTTGCAACTTCAAATGCATCGTACGTGCTCATCTGGACTCCTTTTCAGGTTTCATTTTTTGAAAGTGCATAATTTTTCGTCTAGTTTTCAATTCTGCAGTCAGATTGTAGTCTTATTTGGAGAAATGTATCACTTTTAGAAAAAGGTCATGTTTTTCTTTGTAATGCTACATAATTGATATAATTTTTTGAGCTACATTGTAATAGTCTAGATTTGTACTCTTTACAAAGGTTGTAATTAGAAAAATTAGAAAGCCTACTTTGTCCATTTTTGGCAAGTAGCCCATTGTAAATGCACTATATATAAAGTGCCAAAATCATTTATTTGGGGGGGGATTTATTGATTGAGTGAAAAGGGGGGGTTTGTACTGTGTATTGTGTCTCTTTATCTTGAGTTCTTGCATCATGGGTTCTTTTTCAAAGTTGACTCCACATAATTACTCTACTTGGAAAGAAACCATTAAAGAGCCATTGGTAGAAAAAGGTTTATGTCGTTATATCACTGGTGTAGCCAAGAAACGTCCTCCTGATGCTGATGAAGCTCGTAAAGAAGATTGGGAATCCAAACAAGAGATGGCCTTAGGTACCCTATTGAACAATATCTTTGATCCTGTCAAATTTCACATTAGGAAGCTTACATATCCAATAGAGGTTTGGGCTAAACTAGAAGCTTTGTATGGGATAGTAGATGAAGACATGGCTTACACAATAGAGGATAAAATTCTCAAGTTGGATCTTAGGAATTTTGATACAATTAAAGACTATCTCACCCAAGTAGATATGTATAGAACACAGCTAAATGATTGTGGAGAACCCATTAAAGATGGAAAGATGATCAAACACATCATGACTCATCTTCCATCTGAGTATGCTCCTTTTGTTTCTAGCTTTAATACACAAAATTTAACAATAGGTATTGCCTTTATTAAGCCTTCATTTGAGAAATTCTCATAAATGTTGATCCTTGAACATGACAATTTAGTGGGAATGGGAATTCTCAAGATTTCCAAAACTAAAGCCTTGGTAGCAAATGAAGGTAATTCAAGTGGCAAAAACTCAAACAAAAAGCAGAAGCAATGGAAGGCCAAGCAGCAAGATGACACACAATAGTCCTCCTCAAAACAAAAATCTTCCACAAATCAATCTTCTTCTACTCAAAATTCTTCTTCACAACAAGCAAAATCTTCTTCAAAGAACAATAAAAAAGGGAACAATTCCAACAAGAAGGTGAAGAAAACATGTTCCTATTGTAAGAGGAATGAACATGAAGAACATGATTGCAAAGACAAGCAGATTGATGGATTGGTAAACATTATGAGGAAACACAAAATTGATGTTCCTAATACATACAAAGACAAGGGTTCTTCATCCACTTCAAAGGGCAAGGGCCAAGCTTTAGTTGCAAGTACAAAAAATCTAGAGGAATGTATTCTAGATTCTGGAGCATCTCATCATATGGGGGCTTCAAGGAAGCACTTTTCCTCTTTAAACATTTCATATGTACCCTACAATTATGTGGGCAATGATACTCAAATTAAAGTAGAAGGTAAAGGGAATGTTGAGTTAGAGAATGGCGTCTTCAAGGATGTACTACATGTTCCTAGCCTTAGCACCAACCTTCTCTCCATATATCAAATCACCCACTATGAATGTGGCAACAAAGTTGAGTTCCTCCCCGACACAATAGTGGTAAAGAATCTCAAAGATGATTCAATGATGGTGATTGGAAAGGAAAACCATGAGACAAGACTTTATTCTTTCTCCAATTTTTTGCCTAAGTCCATGTCTCTTGCCTTGTTGACTCATTCAAACACTCAAAGTAAACTATGGCATGATAGATTTGGACACCTTAATTATCACTACCTTCAGCAATTAAGCAGCAAGGAAATGGTCATTGGTCTACCTCAAGTCCAGTTTTCAGAGGGAGTATGTCCTGGCTGTGAAGCAGGTAAACATCCCAAAGAGAAATATGACAAGGGGAAGTCTTGGAAAGCAAATAATGTTCTAGAATTGGTACATAGTGATGTAGCTGGCCCCTTTCTAGTACCTTCTTTTGGTAAGGCCCACTATGTTCTCACATTTATTGATGATTTTTCAAGGTACACTTGGGTCTTTTTTCTTGGTCATAAGAGTGAAGTCTATGAAAACTTTATCACATTCAAAGCTCAAGTTGAAAAGAAATTTGGGAAAGCCATCAAGATACTAAGGACAGATAATGGCAGAGAATATGTCAATTCCAAACTTATAGACTATTGCACACATGAGGGGATAGATTTTCAACATTCAGTTGCATACACGCCACATTAGAATGATGTAGCTGAAAGAAAGAATAGAACCCTTAAAGAAATGACTACTTGCATGCTTCAACACAAGTCTCTTGATCAAGTGTTTTGGGTTGAAGCCATGTGCTATGCCAACTACATTCAAAACAAAAGTCTACATAAGGCCTTAGATGGAATAACACCTTTTGGGCCATGGTGTGGAAGGAAACCTAGTGTTAAGCACTTCAAAGTTTTTGGTTCTCCAGCATGGGCTAGGATACCTCCACAGAAGTGTAAGGCATTATAACCTCAAAGAAAACCATGCATATTTGTTGGATATCCTGATCATCTCAACGCATATAAATTAATGGATCCAAAGAGTCATGAAATATTCTATGAGAGGAGTGTTCATTTTGAAGAGACATGTCCAAGTTTGGCCTCTTCAACTCCTCCTCCTTCTTCCTCCTATGTGGATAGTGAACATAGTGAAGACACTAACTTAGAAGATGAAATTCCTCCAACCTTGACTCACAGGACAACACCTTCGCAGGGTCAACAAATAGTTGAGGACATTCCTTCATCTTCTTCCACTAAACCTTGTTGGGCAAAATAGACGATTGATGTAGTAGGTTCAATGGTGGGAAATCCTTTAGATACTCAGAGGACTAGGTCACAATACAAGTCATTTCCACATGCATACATAGCTATTTCTTCAGATTCACAGTCTTTTAAGGAAGCATCAAGCATTCCAGAATGGGATACAGCTATGGAGGAAGAATACAATTCTTTGATGAAAAACAACACATGGGACTTAGTTCCACTTCCAAAGGGAAGAAAAGTGGTTCGATGCAAGTGGATCTATCAAACCAAATTTGTAGCAGATGGAAGTATTGATAAACATAAGGCTCGACTAGTTGCTAAAGGTTTCTCGCAAGTTCTAGGTATTGATTATATAGAAACTTTTGCACCAGTAGCTAAGATGAACTCCATTCACCTGACACTAGCAATTGTTGCAACTCAAGGATGGGTTGTACACCAGATGGATGTTAAGAGTGCATTTTTGAATGGTGATCTTCATGAGGAAATTTATATGGAGCAGCCATAAGGGTTCATACAGGATTCTACTATGGTTTGTAGATTAAAGAAGTCTATTTATGGTTTAAAATAGGCTCCTCGGGCATGGTATGCCAAAATGGACTCATTTCTGCTCTCATTTGGTTTTAGAAGATGTCATTTTGACTCGAATGTTTACATTCTTTAGAAAGATGACTCTCACTTGATCTTAGTGCTTTATGTCGATGACTTGATCATTACAGGGAGCACTACATCCATCATAGCCAATGTCAAGACCTCTCTTCAAGACAGATTTTCCATGATAGACTTGGGTTTGCTACATTACTTCCTTGGCATTGAGATCATACAGTCTTCAGTGGGGATTTCACTTTCACAACCTAAGTATGCTCTTGACTTACTTTCACGATTTCACATGAGTGACTATAAACCTGCTCCTACTCCCTTCTTATCAGGTGTCAAACTAGAGGCTAAGTGCACAACTCCACTTGTTGATGTGACATTATATAGATAGTTAGTTGGGAGCCTTATCTACTTGACACACACACACCATGATATTTCCTTTGTATTTGGTATAGTTTCATGCTTTATGCAAGAACCTCATGAGCTTCATTAGAAGGCTGCCAAGTGCATTTTGCACTATATCAAGGGTACTCATACACATGGGATTCATTATGCAGTAGGTACAGGGCTTCAATTGGTTGGATAAAAAGATTCAAACTATGCAGGAGACGTAGATTCTCAGAAGTCTACTTCAGAGTACACATTTCACCTTGGTTCTGGCCCTATTTGTTGGCAAAGTAAGAAGCAGAACAATGTTGCTCTTTCTTCCACAGAGGCTGAGTATCGAGGGGCTACCAATGCAGCTACAAAGGCTCTTTGGTTACAACATATCCTAGAGGAGTTTGAATTCGATCTACCTAGGTTGATAGGTCTTCATTGTGATAATCAAAGTGCCATTGAAATCTGTAAGCATCCAGTTTAGCATCAGCAGACAAAGCACATTGAGGTTCATATGCACTATATCAGAGAGCTTATACCTGAGCAGATCATAGCACTTCAGTACTATCCTACAATAGAGAAAGTCACGAATATTTTCACCAAACCCTTTACAGAGGTCAAGTATTCTCATTTATGAGATCTCTTGGGGGTGTGGGATGTTACAGATAGGGAAGTCCCTTGACTTCTCCTCTTCTTCTTCTAGGAGGGATTTTTTCCTCTTCTGAGGTCTTCTTCTCTCTCTTTCTCTATTGTATTTATCTCTCTTTTTGGAGGAGGGTTTTTCCCATGAGGTTTTCCCTCTTTCTCCACTTTATGAGAGATTGCATTGCATCATTTTAGCATTGCTTTTGTACATGGGTACCTAAAATGTCCTAGTAGCTGGGACCCATTATGCTTTAGTGAGCTTAAGTGCATTCCCCTAAGTTGCGCTTAAGCGGGGGTGTTGGTGTAAATAGATATTTACTATTTACACTTTACTTAAGTCAAATTAGGTTAGTGCGTTATCTTATTATTTTTCATTATTTTATTATTTCCCTTTATGAGACACTTAGGAGTTTGTGCATCTTCTACAGTTTTCATGTAGACAACATAGTTTTCCACACTCCTAATTTAGCACATGTTGTCAACAACACTGATGTGCCTATTCTCACCTTTCTAGGCTTATCCTCACATCATTGCACTTACTTCCATGCATAATGGAGGATAATCCATATCTAGTGGACATGTGCCTGGTTGTTGGACTTATCATGGTGCTAATTCTGAGGCACTCTAGATGCATCTCAGAGGCCTTTATATTGAGGCACTCCTAGTGTACTTGTACAGTGGGTTGAATACTATACAATTATTCTGATCATACTCTGGTCTATTTGTGATTGTGTTTGTGAGATCCTTGGTCTTGGGGAAATTCTGCTCTAATGCAGATTCTTACAACTTGCAACTGATACCTTGTTTTTTTACAACTTGCCCAATCAACCATTCACACAAATGAATCATCCCATATACATAAATAACATCTAATCTTTTGTAAGTCTTTCTCCTCTAAAGACATAATAGATGGAGCCATTATCATCATGAGTAGATTCTCTCCTCAAATGAATTCAATAAAAAATATTCATACCAAACTAAGTATGTAGAAATTTGTACATACAAATTATATTATCTTTTGGTGATTGAGTAAAGATCAAATATAGTTTTTCAAGGTGATAAAATTGAATATGTAGATGTATGCATGTATGTATGTATGCATAGATGTGTGTATGTATGTATGTATACACTAGTAGAATTTTGATAAATAAATGACTACATGACTAAAACTTTTAGTCACATGACTAAAGGTAATCAAATTCTAGGAATATTTTGCAAATTATAACTATAAATTAGTAAATAAATGACTAATTTGGTCATCAAGTGAAACTGCAAGGTTAAATAAAGATAAGTGACTAAATAAATAATCAAATAAATGATTAAAAAATTGGTCACTAATAATTAGTCACTCAAGTAAATGTCTAAATGAATGATCAATGATATTTTAATCATATTAATACATTCTTTAACTTTTTTAAAACTTTTGGGCTTATCGATAAAGTTTTTGTCTTATCAATGCATCATTATTAGTTAACTTCATTGAATGTCCTCTCAACTAATGTTGAATTAGAAATTAACTCATAACAACGCCAATCTACGCTCATACTCCTCAAAATCTATCTATGAACTCCTCAAATTTTATTTATACATTAAAAAAATTAAGTGAGAATTCTGTAGTTATAATAGAACTATAAATTTTACTACCAAAAAATAGTCCATTTCTATCATTAAATAATTTACATCAATATTAATTTAAAATGTATAAAGAAAAATGAACATATTTGACATTGGGCTTGATTATCTCACCAATAAGATTTTTCTTTACAGGATTATAGAATATGCACAATTTATTTCAAAAATATTTCCAACTTTCTCCTTGATTTTTCCAAAATAAGAGCTTTATATTAGAGTATGAAATCTATCAAAATATAATAAAATGACATTTCATTAGATTTTTAACTATCTCTCTATCTCTCTCATAACATCATCCTATTAGTAATAGATTAGAATTATCTTCTTCCTAATATTGTTCTTTCTAGGAATATAAATATGCATAATTTGTCAAAAGCATGTTGCATTCTCCTTGATTGAGCCAAAAAAAAATCTTTATAATAAGGTATAAACTAAAATGATCAATTGTTTTTCCAAGTTAGACAAAAACTCGACCAATCACTCAATTTTTCATGATTTATAATACAAAAGAAATACAATAAAATACTAAAACACTTAAAAGACACAGAGTTATTATTCTCAAGCATTTGTTTGACTTATATTTAAAAATGAACACATACAAAATTACATCTCTTTGATTAATTTTCTATGAAGAACATAATTGTTAAGTAGAAATTTTTTTAATTTTTTAATTATGATGTGCTCATTTAATAAAATTATTAATTAAATGTTATAATAAACATCTAATTAATGTGAATAATAATAAGGTAATTGATATTTTAACTAAGTTACAAAAGAATTTGACACTAATTAAATTCTATTTTTAAGATAATATAACATTATATTTATTATTATAATTTATATTTTATAATATTAATTGTAAAATATAATTATATCGTAATATTAATTAATATCTCACATATTTTGTATATGAAAAGTTAAAGTATATAAATAAATACTATAAGAAATTTTGAATAGAATTTAAAAGAACTTTAGAAATTCCAATTACAATTAACTACTTATGCATCAAACATACTTTACAATTATTTTGCATGATAAAATTATTTTCATTAAATTTTATAAGTTCTTTTGATATGACTAGTTGACAACCTATATCATCTCTACTTATGAAATCATTTATGAGTTGTGTATGTTTAGCCTATCCTTATTTTAGGTAGGGATGCATGCTTTTTTTCTTGAGTCATTTACATGGCAAGGAAAATATGACACATTTTCTCCATGGAGTCATGTAAATACACTCTAAATTTTATTTTTTATTAAGTTAAATAGGGTTTGAAGGGTGTTCGAAACTCTTTACACAAAAGATTTTCAATGGAGCCCGAACAAAAGATACTATAGACTAAAGGAGAAATAAGTCACCAAGCAACAAAATTTGACTAGGGCTGCTCCAAAAATATCATAGTATGGATTTGCCACCAATTACAACTAAAAATAGTTAAGATTGCCTACTCCCAAAAGAGTGAGATCTAAGAAGACGATCTGAGGACTGTTGGGAATGTTTGTATTTTTTACCTTTAAACTTTGTCCAACCTTCCTCCACCCAAGAAGCCTCCTTCTCCCAAACCAAAGCTTCACCATCTAACCCAACTAGAGAAGCAAGAAAGATCACATCCAAAACTTTGTCCAATGGAACCTGAACCTCAAAGGGAGGGGTAACCGCGACAACTATATCCAACAATGAATCAAGATTTGGTTCAGCTAGTATAGGGCCACTAGCACCATCAACAACCACAAACAAGGAAGCATCCTTAAGAGCATCATCATTAAGGAAAACGTAATGCTGAAGCAAAGCCCCAAACCACCGA
>CM053787.1:662503683-662731183 GCA_028749045.1 Cupressus sempervirens
GATGTCAAAGCAAGTCAAACAGTCTTTTATAAGCTAGCTAGGTCACGCAGGCTAATCACCTTTCTCTATTCTACCACCTGAGGTAGTCTTCGTAGCTGACCCTCCGTCGTCAAACTAACCGCGCTAACCTTGAAGATATCAATATTAACTGCAACGGCTATGCTAATCGCCAACCTCCAACCTTGACTGGGCCGACAAGACACGTGTCGCCAGGGCACAATGTCGCCATTATAAACATTGCGCATCTTCATCATAGTGTAATGGCACTTGCCGTTGATTGGTCTTGATCCAATGATCATAGAGACTCCTCATCCTGCAACCTCTTTCCTTGTGGATCACTGGGCCCACGGTACATGTGGCACTTCCCTGTTGGTCTGACGATAGCTCAATCCTTGGTTGTATGAAACTTGGTCCACCAGTACACATGGCGCTCAGGCACTATGTCGCCAATGTTATCTCCCGAGTAGCTTCTGATGGCAAGATAGTGCCAGCCGTAGATCCCTACGGATTTGATGATTATGGAGACTTCTCATTCTACTATATTGGCCGAGTTGAGATCTAGCGCCACCTCATGTCTGTGTTCTGGCGTGGCACACGTGGTTCCCCTTGATTTTTTCTGTGACGCCGAACTCTGCCAACTGGGCAGATGAAGTACCTGACATGACCCAACTTCCTAGCTGAAGCCTCGCTGTTTATTTCCTCTGGCCAGGCCAACGTTGTCGCCAAACACACTTTTTTGTCTGGCGCTATGTCGCTATGAGAAATTCCCGGCCAACGCACGATAGCGACATAGTGCCCGACCGCCGTAGAACCTTTCTGACTGCCCTCTATTGTAGCCCGTCGAACACGCGTCAACTGGGTGTAATGTCGTTAATGTATCTCTCGCACAACTTCGCCATAGAGATATGGCGCCCTCTGTAGATCTTCCTTAGATTTGACGGCCAGGAAACTCATGGGTCATGGAACTTTATAAGGTTTCATCTTCGGCATTAAAATAACATTAATTCTGAGACTAGCGGTTGAACGAGCTGCGCATTTGAATTTTAAACCGTTGGCGAGTGAACAAAAGGTAACAGGAACATTTTCAACTTTTACCATTTTTGAAGACCTCTTGAGTTTTACCCTTAGCATGTATGATCTACTATCTGAACGGTGAGTTCAATAACATGGCAATTAAGGAAACCATTTTTTGAGAATTTGTTGTTATTAAAGAAGTTAGTCTTCAAGAACAAAAATTGAGTATCAAGAGAATTAAATCAAAATATTAGGTGGGTATGCACTGGATGTATTTTACTTGTAATTTACTGCATATTTCTAATATTTTTCAAGTACTTTAAAATTTAAACTCTTGAGTACAATGATTTTGAAGTAGACCCATTTAGGCATTTTGATTCCTATTTATTAGTTCCTTCCATTTTGTTATTTTTGCAAAAACATTTTGGTGCAATGATTTTCCTGTAGATACACAATTTGATTGTAGCATGAAGATTCATTAGCTTTATGCTTATAGAGCTTTATTAAAAATCCTTATGTTTCTCTACTTGTAGGATTTTTTTATTCCACCTGAAATGAGTAGCAACTATGGGTGGAAACTTGTATGGAAAACCCATACAACTAGCATATATTTGTACAATGCAAGAAATGGAGGAATGGGAAACAAGAAACTCTCACCTTTGAAGAATATCTAGTCCAATTTTTAAATGACATTGAATTGAAACTTGTAACATATAAAACTGATACAACTAGAAAATCTAACTTCCTACTCAAGAATAACGTGGATATGGTGGAGAAACTCATGGATGTTGTATGTGAACATAGCTCGCATGCATTTCCATCAATTTTTAGAGAAGCAATTTTTTTAATTTACACTACACTACTGATAAATCACTAATTCAATTTAAAGCTTGATTATTTTACTACTAAATTATGGCTGCATTTTCCTTTTCTTAAATATTTGAAATAGTATTGATGACCTATTTCTAATTTTAAGAAAGAAAAATTGAAGTTGTATTGATGATTTTTTTCTAATTTTAAAAAAGAAAATGTAAAATGTCATTAAATAATCTTTACTAGTTGCATGACTAAATTCTTTATTAATATATAATTCTCAACTAATAAGTTATAGATCTAATTTCTTTGCATTAATCCTTGAAGTTGTAAAATGGTTTTCTATAAGTTTAGCAATAGAAAATATGAAAGATCAACTTCCAAACTTTATTTCTCTATTTTAGGAGCTAGGGATTCACAAATAACACAAATTTGGAGATGCCTATAGGTATGAACTTCCATTCTTCTTCCAATTCTTCCTATATGTTTGGTAATGTTAAAACGTTCAGATTTATTGTTTGTATTCACTTTTGTATTGAAGAAAAAACCTATTTATGACATTAGTAAAATGGCCTTGTATGTTGTGCATCTTTCTATGTTTTGAATTTTGATGTTATTCTGTTGTTTTCTGCTCTTATTTTTCTCTGTTGAGACCCTCTTCCCTACAACCTTCTATAGATAGAGAGTTTTGATTGATTCATAGTGAAATTTTGATTTTTCTATTTTGCTCCATTGATTTTGTTATTCCTTTTCATTGTGGCTTATTCAAACTTCAATTTACGTCACTCTCTTGATAGAAAATAATCTTTGTTTAAAGAGTGTCCTATCTCAACCTAGCCACCACACATTTCTAAAACATTCCACATTAGGGATTTATGCTATTCAAATCTTCTTTTGTTCCACCCAAACCAGTCTTAGGTGCGTACCTAATAGCAAAACACAAATTTTGGTTTTGAAAATCATGTTTCTGTCCCTTTTGATGTGTAACCCTATATCCCTCATGAGCACCTAGATATGACTACTTTTTTTTCTTTAAAAATGTCCTTGCATGAGCCTCATATGCCTATGAATTTGATTTTCAACTTTGAATTTTTAAATTTATTTGTTCTTTGATGAGTTGTGAACCTCAATCCCAAACATGTACCTCTATATGGATTATTGACTTTGTATTGAACTAAGATTCAGATATTCCTTATTCAAGGTACACTTGAATCCCAAACATTCACTTTAAAAAGGTCTTTTTGTATGCATGCATTTTAAAATTTGAATTCACTCATTCTTTGTTGAGGTGCTCTTCTCCCCTAGTTAAGCATCTAGTATTATTATATTTGAAGATCTTTTTTATCTCCACCATGAAGAGTACACTTGGCACTCGCATGCACACACCTCAAAAATTATGACTATGTTTTCAATTATCACCCTCACACATGAACACTACTCACAATTCCACCTGTTGCATTTCATAATAGAATGAAGTCTAGACTTTTCAATTTTTGAGGCATGCACCTCAACACCATACTAGCCAATATTTTAATCTAAACACCTCATTCTCAACGGTGCACCCTTCAATCTCACATGCACAACTTCACATTGAATACAACCATAACTCTCTTCTATTTGGCCAAGTGTACCATTGACAATGATAATTAAAAAATTATTCTATGTTTTGGGCATGACTTCAATTCCACCACATAGAGGCACACACTTCTGAATGTGTACTCTAAAGTTTCATTCAGATGAAACTCCGTTTTACAAGGCTACACCCTTTTTATCCAAAAAATTGAAATTCTAATATTCCTCCTATAGCAGGTGCATGTTAGTCATCAAAATTAGGGAATATCTCCCATGGAAACCTCTATTTTATCACCAAAACTAGTGATTTCATGAACTCCTTTCCATGATCTAGTAAACATTTAAAAAGAAAGTCACATAGACAACAAGATAGAACAAAGTAGTCAAGACCTAATTCATTGCATGAAATTGGAAAGAATAGGTATTACTTTAAATTTTATCTAACATAAAGTCTCCTATGGGTACAACATGAAAACTCACAAAAGCTAATTGATCAGTCAAGAAGATGAAGCTAAACAAAATGCAGGGCCCAAATAGGAAAAGGATTTCTAGAATTTTGAAAAATTTTGATAACTAGGAAATACCCTTAATTAAAGTAAGATTCCAAGTGAAGTAGTGTAGTGCATGAAAATTCATACAAATGTTGTTGTGCATGAACCTGATAGACTATGACAAAGATTTGGCTACTATGTACTATCTATAAGTGGAGAGTAGAATACCTTCAACAAAACATCATGCCACGACATTCATTTTAAATAGAAAATAAGTAAAGATGAATGCTCAGAGTTTGTCCATTTAGTCCTTCATAGAGAACCAAAAATAATACAATTTTGCAAAGAATCCTCAAGAGTCAAAAGTAATATTAACTAAAACACAAGTGCAAATTAGCTATATGTAGGATACAAAGCACCTCCCATGGGTATTGCATATGTTATGTGGGTGTTTTGAAAGAATGCAAGTTTCAAATTACCTTGATGAGAACAAGACACATCTAGGGGTAGCTAACTCCCATCCTTAACATATCCTTTCAGACATTGGGCCAACTATAAGGCTAGACTATTCTTCCACTTCAAGCTCTGCCAAACCTAGAAGGGTGGACCTCATATTCAATTTATATGGTACCAGTGCTAAACATATTCTTGAATCTATAATCAATAGATTTAACCCTTATTTCTCCTAATGATTCATGTAATAACATAGATCTACAATAGAAAATTGCAACTCTATGAAATTGACAAGCTGAGTGAGGGTTAGACTTTGAATAACTTTCAACATAAAAGGGAAAAAATGATTTAATATGTTGATAATGGAAAGACCTAGATATGAGGAACAAAACTGAATCATCTTGTAGCTGATCAGTGCCTTATCTATTGGGTGATTACATGAATTACAACTATACATCTTCTAGAAATCTTTGACATAACTCCTAAATCAAGATCCCTGATCTGTCTTTCACCTTGTGAAAAGACATCTACATCAAAATGAATCTCATAGTCAAACTATCCCACCATGAAGTCTACAAACCCTATGATAAATATCAATCAATTACATGGCTCTTTGCTCCAGAAGAAAAATACTTCAACCACATGCATTTTTAAACAAAATGCAACCTAATTCATGCTCTTGGTTCACAAATTAGATGAAATTATAAAATCATGAATAAGAGATAAGATTCAAAATGAATGTAAACCCTTTACTATGTTTTATTCATTTTCCTTGAAAACAAAGACATGAAAGATGTATAGAAATGACTAAAAAATCACCTAACAAATAAGAGTTGTCTATATAAAACTTAATGCTACTCATAAGAGAAATTTTTGAAGCGAACGGTATCATGGTAGTGAGTAGTTTCTCTCAAAGAATGGAACCTCTAAAAAGAATCAGAAAGAGAAAGATATAGAGGAGAGTCAGTTCCCAGATCTATTGTGTATCTGACATGTCTCCACTTGGAAAACATCTCTTAGAAGTGAAAAAGTATCTCTCTAATCTCTCTCTGCAACTGCATATCAAATCTTCAACAATTTTGGCTCTCAAAAGCACAAAATATCTCAAATATTTGATTAAATAACAAAACTAATTTTGGTGTCAGATCTAAAATCAAGGTAAATGCAAAAAAATAGTTGAATGATCTCTATAGGCAAAATAAACTTATTAGAACCATTTTTTTCACATTTGTGTTTCAATAAGAATTTAAATCCCTCATCTAACCAATTTTGATGCTCAATAGTGAATTTTGCCCATTCTATTAAGATTACCCTGGAAAACACAAATCTACTTATAGACCAAACCGGTGAACATTTAAAAAATTCGTCTCCTCTCAGTTCCAACGGTATATTGGAGTTCACATTTTGTGCAAAAAGAATGCCTTTGGAAGCTATTTGAAAAATTAGGTCCCCAACTATGTGTTTCACATTAAAATGCCAAAAATTTGAAAATTTTTAAAAAAATCTATAGTACAAACTATAGAAAATTTAGTTTTTTCAAAGAATTATTTTGAATTTTTGAACTGAATGCTGAAAGCAGAGGAGGATATTATTTTATTTTTAAAATCTCCTTATATCCCCTGAACCTCTCACAAAATGACACATGTAAATCTATGATGGGCCCTCTTGTTGTTGCGGGTCCCACATATACCTACCGATATTTTAGATTTTTTGATAGGTCACCATGTCACTTGCCAAAATATCCTCCCATTTTTCAATGGCAACATGGCAACCACTGAATTCTAGTGACATTTTCTAGAAAACTCCTTCCTTGATTGCCATGTTAGTGCCACTTTAGTGTATGATCATCACCACGTCAACTTGACACATCACCACCACCTTTTTGGTCGCTATGTCATGTACTTAACTTTCCAGCATCTTTTGCTTGGAAACATAGAAACCACTATCGGATCCACCACGTGTCACCATCTAGTTCATCAGATCATCATCATCTCTATTTGCATTTTTTTGCATCAAAATTTCCTTTCCTTCTAGCCAAGCACAAGGCCCACACCAACTGTCTTAGGCTTTAAAAGCCATGTCTTTCAACACACTTAGGGAGTATTTGCGAGTGTATTTAAACATTATAAAATCATTAATAGAGGCAATGTGGGACATATCTGATAACCCCGTTCCTTCTCTCTAGCACTAGTGACATCTCTACCCTAGCGCCTTGATTTGAGTCCACATCGAAATGTTATTAGTGATTCCCTAAGAACCAATGCTTCCATCTCTTAATCCCTTAAATCTAAAATTGATCACATTACAAGGATAAATCCCTTTCTCAATAGAGTTGGATCTTAATCATGGGTAGCATAGGGCCAAATGGCTCTTCTCGAGCATGTCTCATGTTAGGTCTAATGTGGTCTACTTATAGAGGCCAAATAAGATTTCCCTCTCTCTTGTATTTTTGGCAAAATGTGGCTCCTTTTTGTTTGGCATTACTGTCAGTCTCCAAATTCACTACTGTTGTCTTATTGCTTTGATGTAGCCTACCTTTTAATGTTGAGTCTCCTCTAAATGGTGGCTCCCAAGGTGGCTAGTTGCTCCTTAACATGGGCCTCTGATGTTATTTGTTGCTGTCTTCTCTTATTAGTGGAAGGGCCTCTCTTTCTTTATGTGTAGGTCTTCCATTTTGATTGCTATAAGTCACCCTTGCCTTCTTCCTATTTGTAGAGCTTCCTGTGGACTAAGGAGAGTGGAGAGATAACAACTATTTTCAAAAGAAAACAACACATTTCTCCATTTTGGCATTAAAATGTGAGACTGCTCCTCCTTTGTAATCTATGGCTTCCTTACCTTTACCTATGACTACCTTCTAACTCATGGCTTCATTCTATTATTCAACATGGGGCTTGTGCAGTCAACCAATTCTCATTCTTTAACATGGTCAGTTACTAACTCTCTCCATGTTTAAAGAGATATAAATGTGGCATCATTCCCATGTAGACACTCTGAACTTAAACTATTTGCCCATTCTTTGACCATGCTAAATTAACAACATCCTCAACATTGATATTTGAAAGTATAGAACTTGTCCCTATATCCTTCACAAAATGTGTGAATAGCTCTCTTCTACATGCATCCACTATATAAGCAAGTAGCATTGGTAAGGAGAAATAAAAAATGTACCTATGATAACATAACCTTCATATGGCAATTTGACCTCCACTTTGTCAAAGCTTAACTATGTCACCCCAATCCACTTCCTTATTAGTCACTTTGTGCATGCTCCATACACCCTTATGAAGATTAGAGGAAGCTCATTCAATTTTTTCAAAAGAAAACAAAAATATTAGATCATAGATTAAAACTCAATGAATCACAATTCTCATGGGCAGAAGTAATTGGAAATTTTTCATCATGGCATGTGGCAGAGATTTATTTATCAACCAAATATGACCAAAATTGTAAAACACTTTAGATTTTGTGGTTAGAGAATATAGTTCCTCACTTTGAACACTAAGGCATTCACTTTAGCTTCATTATTTTCATGCATTAAATAAATCTACCTAATGGAATTAGTCGAGCCCCAACATGGGTCTAGCAAAATTTTTTTTCATTTTTGAACAATTATCACTACAAAACTAACTCATTCACCCTCTCACACTAATTTGAAACAAATTCAACCATTGCAAGCAATTATACAAGTCATTTTACATCTTTCTACAGGCTGTCAAATTTGTGCCAAGAGCTCCTTTGACTGGCTTTAAAAACTAACCAAAACACTTGATCAGGCTCTGAAATCAAATACATTAATTCTTTAGTCTGCACACTCTTACCCTGTTGAATCTTATGCCATGACAAATTCTCTACCAAAAGATATTGACTATTGAAGTTTCCTTCTTAGAACTGCCTACAAACAAACATGGTAGAAAACCATAAAACATGTTCTAATTTGGCTTTGAAAATTGGGTAAATAGATACTTGGGGGCATGGAAACTAGGACATTGGTTCACTTTCACGAGGACAACATAAATATGCAATTAGAGCCCATGAGGAATAATAGGGTGCATTTGAAAAGTGTTCAAAGTTGGCTATTTTGATTTGTATCTTGGAAACAATGGCATAAAAGCATTTTTTGCAAATAGAATGGACCTGGGAAATTGTGCAGACAAATTTGTCAAGATTTAAAAATTGGATATTTGAAGCACTTTCAGAGTACAATGTAGTGGTACAATCAATTCAATCTCACCTATCATGGATTCAGAGTTATGACATCACAAACAAGGGTACTGATCAATCTACCTTCCTTGACATTAGTAAACAGTTACTAATTACATTTGGCATCATGTTAAAAACTGATCAAGGCATTTGTCAAAAGCTCAAAATTGAAACATAATAAGTCTCTAACATCTAGAATGTAGTGGAAAAGGAATTTTAACATTTTAGTCAATTGGGTCAAAATTATAACAAGTCAAACAGGACTTCCCAAAATTTTGAACAATTCACATCAGCATGACAACAATAAATGCCCAACTTTGAGGGATTCAAAACCTAGTCAAATAGATTTGAAACAACTCAAAATTTAAAACATAGGTTCTTTGATATGGACACTAAACACTCCCAAAGCAGTGAGTCATGAAACATTACAAGGTGCGAGATTCAATTTCAAACATAGCCTCTTGTTGATATTTGGCACTTAGGGAAAAATGCAGATTTGAACATTGCTCAAAATCAAACTTCATAAAATGGCTTAGAATGATAGTTTATCATCATGGGACAAGTAAACATATTGAATGCAAGTATTAGAAGCATTAAACACCTCTTAGGCCTGAAATGGACAGCAAGGTACACATGTACAAAAATCATTTATAGGGCTTGATTTCTCAATGGTACTCAAAATTCGAGCTTCAATTTTGAGTCCCAACAGTGGTTTTCTCTGGGGATGCATGTCCATTGCAGGCATGGAAAGGATTCAAATCTTTGGAAGAAGCAGATCATTCACAAAAACTTCTCTTGAATAACTTTATTGAAAGCAAGAAGCAACTACTCCTACTATGTACAAATCATGGTCCCGTGCCAACGAACTTCAACGAAAACTTTTACCTCAGTCATAGATCTAATTTTCATCTAAATGTGTATGAGGTAAGCTGGAATTATTCATTCTATCAATTTCATGTCCCTTGCAAGCATGGAAAGGATTCAAATCTCTAGAAGAAGTAATCCATTCGCAACAACTTCTCTTGAACAACTTTATTGAAAGAAAGAAGCAACTAATTGTACTATGTACAAATGATGGCCCCGGGCCACTGAACTTCAAAAAAAACTTTTACCTCTATCATAAATCTAATTTTCATCTGAATGTACATGAGGTAAGCTAGAATTATTTATTCTATCAGTTTCACAAATCAGATTAACATTTTAAATCAACTTACTTGGCCAAAATGAATCTACATCCTCACTTTCACATTGCATATAAAAACTAGATTCATTGCCAACAACTTGCTCATTCTCAAAGTTCTGATTAGCATGCTCATGAATATTTGACTAAACTAAAAATCTTCTCCCACAAAAAAACCATGCATGCTATCAATTTTGAATATGAAAGTTTCATATTCAATTTGGGGAAAGGGATCACACATACCTTGAAAATGTGCATCCTTATTTAGAACTAGAGAGTATTCACATGAGCATCAGACTTATACTCACAAATATCATCAATGTCAGAATCTGAAACTAATCTGGAATCTTTAAATTGTCCTTTGAAATCAGCAAATGAACTAGTCATTAGGTTAGAGTATTCATCATAAAACTTAGCACAAGATGCATGTTGGTCTTCAATAATAACTTTATCAAACACGTTGTTATCAATCTCGTGAGATGCAACATCATAACCATTTTCACTATCATATTTGGAAGAAGAATAATCTGATCTCCTACAACAATAGGGCAATGTATCATCATTAAAATTTGTTATCAATTAAATTAGAAACTTCCATGTCTTCTTCGAACAATGGATTGATAACTCAATGCAAGGATCCTTTCTGAACAATTTGGCAAAAAATTGGGCTGATCATCATTAGAATCTTCATCTTATAAAGCATTAGTATACACTTTAAACTCACTATCCATTTTATCTTCATGGATATTCTCAACATATGAAGAAAAATTAGAACTATATGAAGACTCGCCATCCACTCTATTAATGAAGCATGTTGAATATGAGTCAATATTAATTGCATTATCTCCATTAAGGGGATTCAAATGTCTTGTAAACTAGTCATCTTTTATCTTGTCAATAGGTGTTGATGCATTGATCTTAGGATCATTCATGTACTACTGATTATTATTGAATGAAACCTTATGACATTCATCCACACAACTAAGAAATTCATCATTATAAATGATCTCTTTCTCTTCATATTGTGTAGACAACTCTTCTTCATAACTTTCAACCTCAAGTTAATTTGCATAATTCTGAAATGGAACTTCACTTTTAGATTTAGAAAAAGAACTCATACCTTTACTAGCATAAGAGTACTCACTCTTGTCATTGCTTTCTTCTTCCCATTTGCATCAGATTCATATGAAGATCAACATGTATTATCATTATCCTCTTCTTGAATTGAGCAACAAATCTCATCATTATCTTCACATGATGCTTCTTCATAATACATTGGATTAGCAACTTTACTTTCATCACTTGAAAGATCACTTCCAACCTCTTCATCCTCATACTGAGATGAATACCTTTCAACTTCATGATTCATTATATATTCAGCATAATGCAGGTCATCAAAAGAACAATGAATAACTGAATTTATATCTTGCATGTATACTTTGTCAAATGAATCAACTCTATCATCTACTACTATGATATCACAAACATGTGCACTATATTCAACAAGAATGGATTCAGCTCCTTTTTGCAACAAAGAGACTTCATGTTCACATGTTTTTACTTTTGAATTTTCAACTAGATTATTTACAACAATAGGAGTACATATTTTCTGATTTGAAACTAAACACTCCTTTTGACATTGCTTTTTCTTTTGAGCCTCATCTTTCTGGCAAACATTCTTAGAGAAATGACTCCTAGTTAAGCTATACTTTATGTTATTCTCAATCTCTATTTCTGTCATGAATGCCTGATGCAAAGTCTTAGGCTCTTTATCTCTTAATAGGTAACTCATCCTTTTATCAAATGCATCAAGATAAAACACTAAACACACTTGATCATCCAGCTTATAACTCTCAGGAATCTCATTTAAAACCTTTGCAAATCTAATATTAAATTCAAGAATTAATTCATCATTTCTGATTTGAATCTTCAAGAACTTATCAAAATAATCATAGATGCTTACTCTTTCCCTAAATTGCTCCATGAAGGCTGAAAGTAATTCATCCCAAGATGAAATAGAACATGCTAACAGAAAGGAAAACCAATTCCTAGCATCACCTTCTAGAGTTTGAACAAACAACTTCATGTGCACATCTTCATGAGCAATCTCATAGTCACCAATCAAGTCACTAAACAATTGAACATGATGAATGGCTGAATTTTCATGGTTCCCACTAAACCTAGGCAAATACATTCTAAGATTATATGGCATAGGGTCTAGGAAACCATGAATTCCATTGAAAAGTAATCGCATATATCTCTTGGTAGAAATAGATCTAAAAATCTTATCCATGGATTGCATACCAGGTGAAGGGAAATTTGACATTTCTAACAAATGTAAAACTCATTCATGATAATTATTTTCAAAATTCATTACTTTGAATAGATTTGAAATTCTTTCTACCATTTCAAACTCTAAACATACTTCAAAATATGAAAACACTTGCTGAATCTATTCTTCACAAAGTATGTTGAGATAAATCAAACCATTCTCCTACTTAGTGCTAAAAATACCACTTGATGGAGAGATTTGTGTGGAACTTATTTTCATGGAAATTAAATCACATGAAAGTGGAAAAAATACCTTGGGTGTTGATGTCAAAAACATTGATCTACTGATTGGCATAGGTGCTGATTTCAATTCTTCACACCACTGATCAAATCCTTGTAGATCCGTTATCTCCTTGAGGAGAACAAAATGAAATCACTACTGTGATTCATTTTAACATTCAAATTTCTTATAAAAATAGATAACATACAACACTCCAAAAAAAATTTAGTCAAAAATTCATATATTTTATCTTCTTGCGTACAACTTATCATAACTTTTAGATTTGGACAATTCAATTGAAAGGTCTTGAAAACATTCATATATACCCAATCTTCACAAGTACATGGATCCTTTATAGAGTTACCACTCACAATTGTGAGAAAAATTCAAAACATGATTTGCAACATGACAAATCTAAACTGAATCTTTCAACTTATGGGACTTGCAAATTGTCAAACACTTTGAAGAGAGAAAATATCTTTGAACAATTCAGACTCTGAAATTATAGCTCTACTTTGAAAACAACAATCGGCTGAATTGACTAAAGATGAACACTCTTTAGCAATACAATATACATTCAACCTCAAAGTTTCTACTAGAAATGGATAAAACTTAACTAGGGCACACAAAACCTTGCATACAAAATTGAATATGCACAATATATCAGAGATTTCTAGCTCCTTATAAATGAATTCTTTTATAGATTCCCTAGTAGAGTCACCATTTTGTTGGTATTTTGAAAAAATGCAGGTTTCAAATTACCCCGATCAGAAAAAGACACATCTAGGGGTAGCTAACTCCCATCCTTAACATATCCTTTTAGAGATTAGGCCAATTATAAGGCTAGGCCCTTCTTCTACTTTAGGTTTTGTAAAACCTAGGTGGGTGGACCTCAGATTCAATTTATATGGTACTAATGCTAAACATATTCTTGAATCTATAATCAGTAGATTTAACCCTTATTTCTCCTAATCACTCATGCAATAACATAGATCTGTAGTAGAAAATTAAAACTCTATGAAATTCACAAGCCAAGTGAGGGTTAAAATTTGAATAAATTTCAACATGAAAGGGAAAAGATGATTTAATATGTTCATAATAGTAAGACATATATATGAGCAACAAAACTAAATGATCTTGTAGCTGATCAATGCCTTATCTATTGTACAATTACATCAATTACAACCATGCATCTTCTGGAAATCTTTGACATAACTCCTACATCAAGATCCTTGATCTATCTTTCACCTTGTGAATAGACATCTGCATCAAAATGAATCTCATACTCAAACTATCCCACCATGAAGTCTACAAACCCTATGATAAATATCAAGCAATTAAATGGCTCTTTGCTCCACAAGAAATATACTTCAACCACATACATTTTTAAATAATATGCAACTAATTCATTCTCTTGGTTCACAAATTAGATGAAATTACAAACTCATGAACAAGAGACAAGATTCAAAATTAATGTAAACCCTTTGCTATGTTTTATTCATTTTCCTTGAAAATAAACACATGAAAGATGTATAGAAATGACTCACAAATTACCTAACAAATAAGAATTGTCTCTATAAAACTTAGCGCTACTCATAAGAGAAATTGTTGAAGGGAATGGTATCACAGTAGTGAGTAGTTTCTCTCAAAGACTAGAACCTCTACAAAGAATGAGAAAGAGAATGATATAGAGGAGAGTGAATTCCTAGATCTATTGTGCATCTGACATGTGTCCACTTGGAAAACATCTCCTAGAAGTGACAAAGAATCTTTCTAATCTCTCTCTGTAATTGTATATCAAATCTTCAATCATTTTGGCTCTCAAAAGTACAAAATATCTTAGATATTTGATTGAATAACAAAACTAATTTTGATGTTAGATCTGAAATCAAGGTAAAGGCAAAAAATTAGTTGAATTTTCTCTAGAGGCAAAATAAACTTATCAAAATCATTTTCTTTACATTCAAGCTTCAACAAACATTTAAATCCACCCTCTAACTAATTCTAAAGCTCAATAGGGAATTCTTCCTATTTATCTGAGAATGCCCCGAAAACCACAAATCTTCTTATAGACCAAACCAGTGAACATCTGTGTAAAATTTGACTCCATATTTGGAAAATTCATCTCCTCCCAGTTCCAAAAGTATATTGGAGTCCACATTTTGGGCAAAAAAAGTGCCTCTAACAGTCATTTGAAAAATTAGATCCCCAACTATGTGTTTCCCATTAAAATGCCAAAAATTTGAAAAATTAAAAAAATTTCTATAGTACAGACTATTGAAAATTTAGTTTTTTGAAATAATTTTTTTGAATCTTTGGACTAAATGCTGAAAATAGAGGAGGATATTATTTTGTTTTTAAATCCCCTTATCTCCCCTCAACCTCTCACAAGATGCAACATGTCAATCTGTGATAGGCCCTCTTGTCACTGGGGGTTTCACATATACTTACAAGTTTTTTGGATTTTTTAGTAGGTCACCATGTCGATTGCCAGAAAATCCTCTTTTTTTCCAATGGCGACATGGTGACCACTAGATTCTTGTGACATTTCCCAGTGAACACCTTAATTGACCACCATGTCAGCCCCACCTTAGCGAACGATCACTGCCAACTCATTGGTCACTATGTTGCATACTTAACTTTCGAGCATCTTTTGCTTGGCAACATAGTGAGCACCATCAGATTTGCCACATGTCACCATTTGATGCATCAGATCATTGTCATCTCCATTTTCATTTTTAGGCATCAAAATTTCCTTTCCTTCTAGCCAAACATGGGCCCCACACTAGCTATCTCATGCTTTAAAAGTTGTGTGTTTCAAGACACTAAAGGAGTATGTGCTAGTGTGTTTAAACATTATAAAATCATTAACAAGGGCAATGTGGGATATATCTGATAAGCTCATTCCTTCTCTCTAGTGCTGGTGACATCTCCACCCTAGCACCTTGATCTGAGTTGACATCAAAATGTTGTTAGTGAGTCCCTGAGAACCAATGCTACTTTCTCTTAATCCCTAAAATTTGAAATTGGTTGTATTACAATGATGAACACCTTCCTCAATAGAGTTGGATCCTGATAACAGGTAGCATAGGGCCAAATTGCTCTTCTTGAGCATTTTTCATGTCAGGCCTGACATGGTCCACTTATAGAGGCCAAATAAGATTGCCCTCTCTCTTGTATTTCTAGCAAAATTTGGCTCCTTTTTGTTTGGCATTGTCATCGGTCTTCAAATTCATTGTTGTTGTCTTCTTGCTTTGGCATTGGCTACCTTTTAATGTGGAGGCTTCTTTGAATGGAGGCTCCCAAGGTAACTAGTTGCTCCTTAATGTGGGGCCTTTGATGTTATTTATTATAGTCTTCTCTTGTTAGTGGTAGGGCCTCTCTTTCTTTATGCACAGGTCTTCCATTTTGATTGATTTAAGTCACCCCTGCCTTCTTCCTATTTGTGAAGCTTCCTGCAGACTAAGGAAAGTGGAGAGATAACAACTATTTTCAAAATAAAATAACACATTCCCCCATTTTGGCATTAAAATGTGAGACTACTCCTCCTTTGTAATCTACAACTTCCTTACCTTTAACTACGGCTACCTTCTAACTCACGGCTTCATTCTCTTATTCAGCATGGGGATTGTGCAATCAACCAATTCTCATTCTTTAACATGGGCAACTACTGAGTCCCTCCATGTTTCAAGAGATATAAATGTGGCATCATTCCCATGTAGATAGTCTGAACTTCAACCATTTGCCTATTCTTTGACCATGCTAAATTAATGACATCCTCAATGTTGATATTTGAAAGTATAGAACATGTCCCTATATCCTTCACATAAAGTGTGAACAACTCTCTTCTACATGCATCCATTGTATAAGTGAGGTAGCATTGGTAAGGAGAAATACAAAATGGACCTATGATAACATAACCTTCATATGACAATTTGACCTCCACTTTATCAAAGCTTAACTATGTGGTCCCAATCCACTTCCTTATTACTCACTTTGTGCATGCTCCATGTGCCCTTATGAAGAATAGAGGAAGCTCATTCAATTTTTTCAAAAGAAAACAAAAACATTAGATTATATTAAAAATCAATGAATCACAATTCTCATGGGAAGAAGTAATAGGAAATTTCTCATCATGGCATGTGGCGGAGTTTTATTTATCAACCAAATATGACCAACATTGTAAAACACTTTAGATGTTGTGGTTAGAAAATATACTTCATCACTTTGAACACTAAGGCATTCACTTTTGCTTCATTATTTTCATGTTTTGACTCACTCTGCCTAATGGAATCAATCAGGCCCTAGTGTGGGTCGGGCTAAAAATATTTTCATTTTTGAACAATTGTCACTACAAAAATGATCCATTCACCCTCTAGCACTAATTTGAAACAAATTCAACCACTAGAAGCAATTTTACAACTCATTTTACATCTTTAAGTAGACTATCAAATTTGTGCCAAGAGGTCCTCTGATTGGCTTTAAAAACTGACAAAAACACCTGATCGGGCTCTAAAATCAAACACACTTATTCTTTGTTCCACACACTCTTACCTCATGCCATGAAAAAATTATCAATCAAAAGATATTGATTATCAAAGTTGTCTTCTTAGAACCACCTGCAAAAAAACATGTCAAAAAACCATAAAACACATTTGGATTTGGCTTTCAAAACTAGGTAAATGGATACTTGGGGCATCAAAACTGGGATGTTGGTTCACTATCACAAGGAGAACATAAATTTGTGATTAGGGCTCATGATGAATAACAAGACGCATTTGATGAGCGGTCAAAGTAAGCTATTCAGATTTGTATATTGAAAACAATGTTAGAAAAACATTTGTTGCAAATGGAATGGACCTAGGAAAGTGTGCAGACCGATTCATCAAGATTTAAAAATTGGTACAATTGAAGTATTTTTAGAGTACAATGTAGTGGTACTATCTATTTTATCTCACATATCATGGATTTAGAGTTATGACATCATGAATAAGGGTACTAATCAATCTGCCTTCCTTGAAACCAATAAAAAGTTACAAATTGCATTTGGACTTGCATTTAAAAACTGATCAAATGGATTCGTCAAAAGCTCAAAATTGAAAAATAACAATTCTCTAACCTCTAGAATGTAGTGGAAAATTAATTTTAGCATTTCAATCAACTAGGTCAAAATTATAACAAGTTAAATAGGGCTTCCCAAAATTCTAAATAATTCACATCAGCATGACAACAATAAATGACCAACTTTGGGGGATTCAAAACCTAGTCAAATGGATTTGAAATGACTTGAAATCTAAAAAATAGGTTGTCTAATATGGATACTAAACACTCCCAAAGTGGCATGTCATGAAAAATTATTGGGTGCGAGATATTCAATTGGAAACATAGCCTCCTATCGTTGTTTGACACTTAGGCAAAAATGCAGATTCAAACATTGCTCACAACAGGACTTCACGAAATTTCTTAGAATGATAGTTTATCATCATAGGGTAAGTAAACATACTAAATGCAATGTACTAGAAGCATTAAACATATCTTAGGCCTCAAATGGATAGCCAGGTACACGTGCACCAAAAAACAATTATAGGGCTTGGTTTCTCAATGGTACTCAAAATTTGAGCTTCAATTTTGAGTCCCAACACATTCTCTTATTGATTTTATAACATTTCTTAGATGGATTTATCCTTAAGGATTTCATGTAATCCTTAAGGAATTTGGAATTTATCATGGACCTCGATTTAAACAAGTGCACCTTAGAAATGTTGCTTAACATTTAAGCCCTAAATATCCCTAGGTCAAAACATATGATTCTAAAGAAGTAAATCGATACATCTTATGGTCAATAGGTTATGAATTATGCCAATAAGGAGCATGATTACTAACCTCAATCTAACACAACTCTTTATTCCCTCCTACAAGTGGAGTGTTATTAAATAACAACAATACTTCTCTAAATTTTGAACAAATAGAAATTGATATGCTCAAAGCATTGAATTAAACCAATGGGCAAACTTAAAGTAGTCAAACAAAAAAGTATGGCTTAACAATGATTCCGAGGGTCTCATAAATAGAAGACCTATGAATGCTTATTATGAAGTTCTAAGTTATCAAAAACATCACATATCAAAAAAAGATAGCGAAATGAGTGGATAAACCTACTGTTAGATTGTTTCTTTCACTTATTGCTTTCTTTCCTTAGCCTAAAAACCATCATCATGATATCAAAAGTAGTAACAAGAATATAAAAAATTGACTCCTCATTCAACTACATTGTGCCCCATACATTAAGAGTGTGGTGTTTTCCACTGGTGAATCATACTTTTGAATAAGTTTTGAACAAGAATTTACTTGATAAAGTTGACTTTGTTGAAATATTTCATTCTCTTGTAGTTAAACCCTTTACAAGCACTTTAACGAAATCAGCCTATAACCAAGCCCTAAAAATCACAATTATTTGAGATCTTTGTTGATTATCTTAAGTCTAAGCTCTTAGCTTCTAGTCTTGGGATAGAAGTCATTTAATGGTTCAAATTTTTTGGATGATTTTTGTATCCAAGTGAGTAGTTTGTTGCATTCAAACTGCAGTCAACAACACAATTCAACCACATTTCCTATGCTTTTGCTTATGTTGCAAAATTTTTAGGTCAAGTGAATTTTAATTTTTATCATCGATATTTTATTTTCTAGCACTATTTTTTTTCATTATCTCACTATCCTTCTAACTATCTTGTTTGAAAAGCCAAGGAATAGAGAAAATTTGAAGTGTGTATAGCGCAAATGTATAATTTCATTTCTTCACCTAAATTGAATTTTTGTGATAATTTAGCCTCTTCTATATGAAGAAATTGTGTTGATTCTTCTTTTTTTGGTTTTGAAATTTTATAGAGCAAGAGCAGTAACTTGATTGTTATTTTTTAATAAGTGAAAATTTTATGGGCTAATTTTTTCATTTATTGTCAAAGTGAATTTACCTTATCGAATTTACTACAATGCTTTTGATAGTTTTTCAAAATGGTGTGTTGATGTCGGTTTTTAACATAGTTTTTATTGCATATTTTCGCATTCTGGAGGTTTAAAACAACCTTTAGTCTCAAATCAGCCATGTTCTGGAAACAAGTTTTATTATAACCTTACTAGTTTATGATTTGAATATTGTTTCTAGTATTATCATCTAGATTTTTAAGTAAAAATTTCTTTGATCCAAGGTTTGATCTATACATTTTCATCTTCAAATATATTTGACTTTAGCCAAATCCATTTTTTGATATTATTATAGGTGGAAAAAGGAAGTGAAAAGCATAATGCATTGTTATCCACATTCTTCTAAATTTGATCCGTATTCTTTGAAATCGAGTGTATTTGTTCTTCTAGGTGCTTATTTGTTCTTGTAAGTGCTTGATTGCATGGAAAATTTATTCATGCTCTCTCATTACTTGCTTGCTTTAACATGGACGAATAAAAATGGCTTCTTCTTGTAATCAAGTTCATATGAAGTGGTTCACACTCTATTCTATAACTAAAATATCGACATGGAGGATACTATTGTTGATGTGAAAGAAAAAATAAAACGAGGGGTTAATTTTACCATTTTACACCAAGGTTTAATCTTCAGTTTGTACCAATTCCACCTCACCCTGGCCCCCCTAGGATTGTGGAAATTGGCATTCCTACCCATCCAAAGCCACAACCCCAAATCATTCCCCTTAGGATCATGGGTCCTAGAGCCCCTACCCCATAGCCTTCACCTAGTGGGTCCTTGGTGAATCCCTTCCCCATGAGGAAAAGAGGGAGATAGGATAAAGGGAAGGAGAATGAGTTGGTGGATTCAGGGGAAAAGGGGAGAAGGGGTAGGAGGAGGTCGAGGAGGTTAGAAAAATATAATGCTAAGAGGAAACTAAAGGAGGGAGCCTCATAGGAGGAGGAGTCGAGCTTGAAGGGTTCAGGCTACCCCAAACAAAGGATGAAAGAAAAAGCAGTAAAATTTGGGGAGGGATGTATGGAGGAGATGGAAGAGGAGATTTTGAACTCCTCCATGTTAGAATTGGGAGAAGGAAAGGAGAATAAGGATTTGATGCATATTTTGGCAATAGCTAATCTGGGATCTATGGACCTAACAAGGGATCAATTCCTTGATATGGTGGATAGGGTGCCCTCCCCCATAATGATCTCCTCCGCTATTAAGGTTATTTCTATTAATGCTACTAAACCCCCAATTGTGTAGGATAGTACAAAGGCTAGTATTGATGGCCATCCAGGTGAGCTACAAAAGGCTAATAATGAGGTGTGGGAGAGAATCCAAGCATTGGAGGAGAGAATGCACCTATTAACAAAGTTAATAATTAAAGTGACACATGTGGCTACCACCACATTGAAGCTACTTAAGGACACTAAAGGGAACCTATCTAAAGAGGACTCTAAGATGTTGTTTGACTTCCTAGAGTAAGACTAGGCAAACATCCTCCTAGGGAGCAAGGGAGTCAAGAAATCTTAAGTGTTCCCTTCATTTTTCTTTTTATGTTGTTAATCTACTAGTTACCAAACTTGATAGGTTGCAAGGCTATTATGCCTTTGTTAATATTTTACTATAGTTTCTTAAGTTTTGTAATAGGCAATTTTTTTAAGCTTGATGATACTTTCTTAATTATGGTTTTGAACTTTGTTTTTGTTTCAAATAACATTAGGGGTTAATTTAGTTTTAATGGCTTTCCATTGGTAGTTAACTAGTTTGTTTGTAATGGGCCAGCCCCCTAGTTTTGGCTACTTTTAATTCAAAAACATAATGAAACTTAAGTATATTTTTGTGGATTTCTTACATATATAAAATCATTCTATAATCATTTAATCATCATAAGCATCTCAATACATTGTTGTTATTCACATTCTAAAAGTAGATAACTCTAATATCTATGTTTGTTCTAAACTTAGATAATACATGGTTTTTTAATAAATTGTTGGTTATTTTTATTAAAGTTTCATCTTGAAATGGTAAGTGGCTCACCCTTGTTGGGAAAATCAAAATTAAGAGAGTGGTTATTTGTGTTATCTATACCTATCATATGATTTCAATTAATTTTCCAAGCTCTATTGTGAAGAAAATTTAAACCCTCTTCTATAACTTTGTAGGGAATGAATATATGTTTGTTATGGGCAAGACTCCACTCATTTCTTTCAAAAAAGGTTATTTTCCCTAATGAGGTGTGATGGTATGAAATTCATGATCTGAAATTGCAAAATATTACTTTAGGGGCTATGATATTTTGGAATATTTATATATTCAAAATCACGCGGTGTCAAATAATTAAGCATAAATACATTGATTCTATGTAGAAGAAAATAATTCTTATTTTCTTTATTTTCCCAAAAGATCAACTTCCAATGATTTAATCTCCTCTTGTAAAGGGTTATCCTTGTGCACCTCTAATAGGTCACTAATAATCATGAAATGAAACCCTTTTGAGATAATTCCTAGTATGGATATTCTTCCTTATGTAAATCTAGAAATTGCAAGCCACTTAAACTCCTTAAAATAATCTTCCATCAAAAGTGATGGATTAATTTACAGTGGACCACTCTTCCCTCCCTTATAAGGCCAATTGGAGATATTGTGACTTTCTTCCTTTGAGCCTCACCATGAAAAACTATCATTTTAGTTATTTTTGATGAAGATGTAATTGGTTTCTTCATCAAGAAGACTTCATAATTTGGGTCAAGCCTAGCAATAGATTTTTTTTTGGTTAATGTTCGATATTATTTTCTCTTTCATACTTTTAATTGCATTCTCACTTGTTTTGGGGCCTAGGTTTCTTATCATATGTTGTTTCTTTTATTTAGTTGGCTATAAGAGATAAAATATTGAATTGTGAGGCTCGAAAAAGTTGGAATTACTCCTTTCTTGAAGTTTATTTTGTTTAATTAAGTCTTTAAATATTGTCATCAATTCCAATTTATAGTCTTACTTTAGAATATCTAGTCTTAGTTGCAAGATTAACTATTTTGGTATGGTCTCACGCAATAGAAGATCATTCAACAATTTTACTATTCTACATCTCCCTCTTCATCATGAAGATTTTCATTTCTCTATAATATTCCATTATTAAATGAAGTAGTTAGCTTGCAAGGAACACTAGGAATTTTTAGGGTAAGACCCCCAATTTGGACTAGGTTGTCTTCACTATAGACCAATCTATATTAAGATGGCTATGAGCTTCCTTAAATGACTCCTTAAGTTTTGTAAAGTATTTTCTTCCTAGAAATATTTGATCATCAAGTCCTAACACTTTCTCAGGCATCCACCTTTGATTATATTTTTAAAGAGATTTGATAATGTGTTTTATATTAAAAAAGTAGCTAAAATAGGGGCTGACCCAAAATTAAAATAAGTAGGGTAGAAAATTAGCTAGAAGTCACCACCATAAGATTAAACAACCCGTTCCATAACATCAAAAACCACCAAGATAAAACAATTATGTGCTTAAACATAATACACGTAATAACAATGATATTGTTCAAATTTGAGGTAGGAGCATCCTAGGGAAGTTAGCAATCCTGAATCTAGGGGTTCATGCTCAATTTTGTAGAGCTATGATTCACATGGTTGGGATCTATTCGATGCATATTGGGGAACCTTTCCCTAAGTTTGTGTGATGTTTGGAGTCATCTTCTAAGAATTAGAGCTATTTTAGTGGTTGTTGGTAATGTGTTCCTATTTATTGATAGAGCTTCAAAGATTGTATTTGTGAGCTCCAATTCGAGGGAGTTAGTGTGTGCTCTTGGATTTGGATAGTTGGTTGGCAGATGGACCAATGTCCAAGTGCTAGGCCAAGGTGACTTGTGGCTTGAGGGTGTATTTAATGTGAGTTTTTATTTAATGTCTATCATGGTAGGTTGACTTATGGCTTGAATGGGTATAAGTAGAGGGACTTGTGGAGTCTAGAGTCATTGTCATCCAGTCATAGAGAAGAAGCATGTCTTAGATAAAGAAGTTTGACAAAAGCTATTAGCATGGCTTGGAAAACAAGAATGTTTCTTGGTGGCTTGCAAGCACAAGTTTAGATTTTTCTTAGAGTTCTCTACCAAGTTGTAGATCTAGACTAGCTAATGGCTTGGATCTTGCAAGATCTTTCTGGATGTTTATTGTAACTATTCATGTATTTGGTTGTAGCTTGGAAGACCTTACAACCAGGCGTGTTGGATGAACATATTACTATGAGAATTTTTTTTGTGGATCTAGATCTCTATGTCATTATTTATATTGGACTATGTGGTTGTTAGCTAAAGGCTAGGACATATCCTTTGGGGATTCTCTTGCCTTTCCCTAGGTCAAGTGGTATCAAAGAAAAGGTTGGATCTACTTGTTTTGTTCTAGAGGTTTTGCAAAGATCTTGAAACATTCCTCAAATAAAATTGGAACCTAAAGTGATTGAAGATCTCTGTGATGTTATGGAAGTGAGGATCTCAGATTAAAGCATAATTCAAATCTGAGATGGTGCTAATAAAGAGTGATATGATCACTAACATCATAAGTGAGCTATAGGTTGTTTACCTTAGCATATGGATATCGAAGATGGTTATGAGGAAGTTTCTTAAAAATACTTTGAGGATTTTGGATTAAGTGGTGAAGGTAGAATTGATTGAGTTGAGAGACTTATGAGAAATAGTGTTGGTGAGTTTGATAGATCTGGATCTCAGTTGAAGATGAAGCATAACATAGAGGTTTCTAATTTTTTGGGTACTTTGAATCTTGAAGACTTGATTGATTGGATTGGTGATTTGGAAGACTAATTTTGAGTCATAGGATATTGAAGATTTGCTCAAAATGAGGTTGGCACAAACTATGTTGAAAGGACATGTTGCTTTATGGTGGAAGGAATTGTTGCAAGGTAGAGAAGAAGAAAGTGAAATGAAGATCACTAGATGGAGATTGATGGTGACAAATCTGAAGGCTAAGTTCATTCCCATTGATTATGAGCTTGAGTTGTTTAAGAAGTTATAGAATCTGATGCAAATAGATATGATTGTGAAAGATTATATAGAGGATTTTTACAAGTTGACTATTTGGTCTAGACATAGAGAACCTTCTAAGGAAAAGGTGGCTACATAAATTAATGGCTTGAGATTTCATATTTAGGATAAGGTTGGTGTGTTGAATATTGGTTTGGATGAGGATGCTTTGAGAGAAGAAGAGACACTAAAGAGGAGGCATGAAGGTGATCCTTGAAGGAATGAGAAGTATGATCACTTGGTGAAGAATAAAGAAATTGCTAAAGATGAATAGAAGCCTATTGAATAGAGGAAGTAAACAAACAAAGGTGAATTTAAGGGTACTTTCAATAGATTTTGTGAAGAAGGTCACAAATATTTTGAATTTCCTAAGGCTAGTGATTGAAGAACTACTATGGTGCAAGAGGTTAATGACTTGGTGAATGAACCCAAGTAGGATGGGGAGAACTTTCTAATTTGAATAGTGTTTCTTGGAAAGAGTATGTTGAAACCTTGTCAAAGAAGGAATTTGTTTAGGACTTGTTGTGAGTCTCCTAGAGAGATTTGTAATGTGATTGTGGATGGTGTTAGTACTAATAACCTAGTTACTAAAGAGATGGTTCAATTTTTTTTTTGAAGAGGTTAAGACATCCTTGTCCTTATAGGATTTGCTAGTTACAAGATGAACATGCTTTGGAAGTGAGGGAGAAATGTCTTGTTGATTTCCAGATTGGGCAGCATAAGGATCAAGTGTTCTGTAATATTGTGGACATGAGTAGTTGTCACATATTACTTGGTAGACCTTGGAAATATGATTTTAGGGTTGTGCATGATTATGTCAAGAATGTGATTACTATTGAGAAAGGTGGCAGGAAGCATTCCCTAATTTCTTTTCAGAATGAAGAACTTGGTAGGAGGAACCTGATTTTTGGTAGCTGAGTTGAATTGAGGGATTTTGAAAGGGTTTGAGATCAACATAGAAAGCATATTTATTATACACCAACAATAGTTGTAGAAAAAATGTTGTAGAAGAAGAAAAAAGGAAAGAGTGTACAAGTTGATGTGGTGGAGGACATGTATGTGAAGATCTAGCTTAGGGTGCATGTGTTGAACCTTGAAAGATGTTCTTCCAATGATTAAGAACATCTTTTCTTCTCACTTGGGTTGTCTGATGTAGTTGCATCCTAGGGAAGTTAGCAATCTTGTATGCAGGGGATCCATGCTTGAGTTTGTGGAGTTATGATTCACATGATTAGGGATCTATTTGAGACATATTGGGGAACCTTTCCTTAAGTGTGCATGATGTTTACAATCATTTTAGTGGTTGTTGGTAATGTGTTCCTATTTACTAGCAAAACATTGGATATTGTATTTCTGCACTTTGACCTGAAAAAGTTGGTGTGTGCACTCTTGGATTTGGATAGTTGATTGGAATGTGGACTGATGTCTAAGTGTACATAATCTTATGTTGTCACATGAGTTAGTTATGCCTTGTAAACTTGGGGTATGTCCCAAGTATTTAATTTATGTTATGTATTTACTATTTGTAGCCAAGTTGACTTGTGGTTTGAGGGTATATTTAATGTCTATTAATCTAGGCCAACTTGTGGCTTGGTTTAGTATAAGTAGAGGTTCTTGTGGAGTCTAGAGTCATTGTCATTAATTCATAAAGAAAAGGAGTAGCTGTGATAGAGAAGTTTGAGTAGAGCTAGTAGATAACTATGGCTTTGAAAACAAGAACATTTCTTGGTGGCTTCCAAGCACGAGTTTCTATATTCTTCTTGGATTTCTCTTCTAGGTTGCAGATCTATGCTATCTAGTGGTTTTGATTTTAGAGATCTTACTAAATCTTTATTATAAGTTTTGATGTATCTGGTTGTCACCTAAAAGGCCTTACAGCCAGGCATGTTGGATAAAAATCTTATTATGAGAATTGGAATTATGTGGATCTAGATCTATATGTTATTATTTATAGTTTATTGTGTGATTGTTTCCTAGAGGCTAGGACTTCTCCTTTGGGGATTTTCTTTCCTTTCACTTCATCAACATTATACATATAACTAGGCCCATAAATATTAGTGGACAATAACCAAGTCCAGTAGTTAACATAAAATTTAGCCCCCTGGGCCAAATAGATAGTAACTATCATAAAAAAAAAAAAACCAAAAACAAGTCATAGGAGAAGGATCTAACTCTCCTTTTTTTGGTTCCTTAGCTTTTCCAGAAGCAGGTGTAGCCAATCATCTGCAAGGAATACATACAATGAATGAGTGGTCTCCATATCTTTAGCATTAGTAGTTGCCTCCTTCCTAGTTAGCAAGAGGTGTAGGGTAGTAGCCACGAAATGTATCACCCCCACTGAAAAATTGGCAACCCTATTAAATGTGTCCTTCATGTCCTTAATTTTCCTGATTAAGCTAGTGATAGACTCCTTTAGCTTAGCGATATCCAAATTATCTGAAGTTTGTTTGATACTAATTATTTCCCCATAGTACATTCCTCCTTTTGAATATCACCCCCCACCATATTCCCTTCTTTTTGGTTATGTCTCATAAAGGATCCACCACTTGTGTTTGTCTAGCCACATTAATGACTCTGATAGGGGAATTAATTGTGCATTTCTCACCCACATGACCCTCTTTTTTACACTCCACCATATTAGTTGTAGTTTTTAAAGTATCAAACACATAGGAAGGAATAGAGTATCCTGATCAATGCCCATTTCTTCCTCATTCTTCCATTCACTATAGGTCTCTTCATCCTCTTGTTCACCATAAGCTATCCTAGTTTCTTTTCTTTTAGCTTTGGGGCCATGTTTCTTACTTGAGTTATTAGTGAACTTAGTATTTTTAGGTTTCTCCTTAGCATTGAAGGCCAACATCTTTTTCTCCCTCAATCTCTTATTCAGCCTATTAGTGCCCTTCCTAGCAATGGTAGAAGTGCTTTCAAAATCTAAAACCTCCAATTTTTCAATTTTAATAGTTCTAATAGTAGCAGACAGCTCAATGTCAATCTAGGTTCTAGCAGAAGAGGATGACATTTACACAACCTCAGTAATTTTGTTAGGAGGAGGGGTCGGACTCAAATTTTTTTGGTGAAGACCCTTGTAGAACCTAAATAGGTTGAACATTAAGGCTTGGATATAAATAGTGTGTCTTTGACCCTCCTCTTTCTTCTTGCACATATTCTACACACAGTTCTCCATAGAATCTTGTAACAAGTAAGGAAAGGAAATACGTCCCTATACCTAAAGTGGTTAATTATGGAAAAATGGAAATAGTATCACACTTTAACTCCAGCTGCCATAGTAATATATCTCATGATAACATAGCAGACCACGTGGTAGGCTTTACAAAGGTTCTTACGATAAAATCCACCACAAAAATGAACTAACTTCTCATTGGATTGGAATGATTTTCGCAAGTTAGTCTCATTCACAATCCTCAATTACTTTCTAGATTTTTTACCCTACATCACAAGGCTAGTGGCATTAGTAATCAACTCCTCTATAACCTCAACTGAGATTTTTTAACATCTACCTAGAGATTCTTACAAGAATCCACAAATTGCCAAGTGACCTTCTCATCAAGTCCTTCAATGCTCTCCAAAAATAGTATAATCCCACCTTCCTTCAAATACGTCCACACAACCTTGTCCTTGATGATCTCTTGAATTCATGGTGCCTCAATTATAGGAACTATATTATCCATCACTTCTTCTCCAATATCAACCACCAAATCCTCACCTTCCTTCATCTCCACAACCATACCATTGACAAACTTCATCAAAATTCAAGAAACCAAAGAAATTTTTTCACCTAAAAATACAATTCTTAAATATAATGGCTTATTGATGTTTGATAAAACTTGGGTTTACCATTTATAAAGTTGTTATAAACTTAGTTTCTTTATTGCTAGCATGTCTCCCCTCCATAGCCTTTCCATAAAATCATCCATAGATACTCGGAAAGACCCATCCTTTAGGATTGCAAAAAATCATTCTAAATCTTATATTATGATATGAACCTATGCTTAACATAATAAGTCATAATTAAGGACTTTAATAGAAAGGTTAGCCATCTTGAATTAATCTGTGTCAAATCCTATACCAAGTACAATGCAATAAATACAATGACACTCATAAAACTTCTATTTAAAATATTCATCACTACATGATGAGCCTATCTTTTTGGTAAATAAAACTAATCACCTACAGTAATTCAAACTCCCTTTCCCATATTTGACAATGAATGGTTCTTTGTTCATACCCTACCAAGATATCCATGACTTGATTCCCTTCATAGTACACATACTAGAGTCTAAATTCCCTAAGCTTGCATAATAACATGTTGGGATCTATTATGACTGATGTGGAATGATAAATCATTTTTTAACCCCTTTAATAGCCTATACAACCAATAGGGAGTCCCCTTCAACAATCTTCTTTTGAATTTAGGAATTTCTAGCTATCTCTAGTACCCAAAGGAGGCCCAACACTTCTACCTCATTACTTGAAACTTTTCAATAAATACCCATGTATCCCTCGATACAAAATCCATGTTTGTGCTAGGTAATTGCACTAGTGACGACCCCTTCTCTCCTTCTTGAACCATGAAAGTTTAGTTTCGACCAACTTGGGGAAGGGGGTTGACTTCTATTGAATCCCCTTCCTTGTTTGGGCCTTTCAGTTGTTCTCCTTTTCCACTAACTAGCATATATCTAATACTCCTTCTCAAAACCTATCCAATTGAGTAGGTTTTTTCATGTGGACCCTATTTAGACTTGAAGGTTTATTTAGCATGGTTTTCTCCCCATATTATTTCTATGGGGGTTTGGGAGTAGTTCCCCCAAGATGGGGTCAAGGGGAAGTGCCCCAATAGGGTCCTGGGGCATTGCCAAAAGTGCCCTTATATTGTGAAAGGTTTCAGCTACTATTTTTCCTATTGGACAACTTATTCTAGCCCTAATTTTTTAAGTAGGAAAAGCTTGTATAAAAAGTCTTAGGGTTAGTTATTTCATGAGGTAATGGTGATAATGTAGCTTCTTGCAGTGGTATTAAGTTGTAAGGGATTATAGATTGTAATTAGGTTGTAGTAAATGGATAATAATAATATTGGACTTGCTATTGGTGGGCATAGCCCAAGGATTGGGTGAACCATGTTAAATCTTGGTGTCTTGTGTTCTCTTTTATGTGATCTACTATTTTTTGGTATTGGTTATATTTGCATGTAACTATTATTTCTATCTAAGGTTAATCCTAATAAGTGGTATCAGTGCCAGATGGTTGTTGTTGTTTTTTTTTTTAGCCAGACTGTCATCATTTTCTTTTAGCAATCCTCTATAGGAAGGTCTCACAGTTGAGTGGGAGTCTCACGGTTGAGTGGGGGTGATGGTAGACAAGGGTAAGCTAAGGTTTGACAAGTTTAATGGGTAAAACTTTCAGTTATAGAAAATGAAAATGGAGGACTATCTTTATTAGAAGGATTTATGGAAGTTGTTGGAAGGAAAAACTAAGAATTAGGGATCTATGACAAATGACAACTGAGATATTTTAGACAGAAAGATACTTGGAAGTATTTGATTATGACTAGGACCATTGGTGGGATTTAATATTAAAAAAGTGAAGAAAACAAAAGAGTTGATTCAAACCCTAGCGAAATTGTATGAAAAGCCCTCTGCTTCAAACAAGGTATTTCTCATAAAGTGTTTATTTAAGATGAAAATGACAGAAGGTGGATCTATTGTGAATCATTTAAATGAGTTTAATACTATTACTAGTTATTTATCTTCTGTGGGTTTGAATTTTGATGAAGAAATTAGGGCTCTCTTGATTTGCTAGAATGGCTTAGTAATGGTTGTGAGTAATTCTGTTTTTGGATCTAATACCCTAAAATATGATGATGTAATCAGTGTTATTTTGAGTGAGGAAACTTGTAGGAAAATCTCAGGTGGATCTACATTAGGAAGTGCTTCAAATGCACAAAGTAGAGACAAAATGATTGAGAGAGGAAATAATTCTAAAAATCAATGGAAATCAAGAGGAAAGTCAATGCGGAAGAGGTCTCAATCCAAAGGATTGAGAGATTGTTGGTAGTGTGGGAAATCAACAATGAAAGAGATAAACCATAAAGGAACAAAGAGGAAGATGTGGTAAGTAATGGATTCAAAGAGGATGCTTTGCTTTTGTCTTTAGAAAGTGTTAATGATTCATGTGTTTTGGATTCTTATGCTTGATTTCATGCTACACCTCATAAAGGTTATTTCATTGATTATGTCCTAGAGAATTTTGGACATGTTTATTTGGGGGATAATGAACCCTGTTAGATTGTTGGAAAGGTAAAAGTTAAGATTAAGTTGTAGAATGGGAATCATTGGCTACTACATGAGGTAAGACATGTTCCAAGGCTAAGTTGGAATTTAATTTCAATGGGGCAACTTGGTGATGAGGGTTGTGTAGTTACTTTTAAAAATAAAAATTGGAAGGTTTTAAAATGTTCCCTTGTAGTAGCAAAAGGTGTGAAAGTAGGCACCTTATATCTTTATATAGGTCATATTGTTCCTTCTACTTTGATTGATTCAAAGACAAATGAATTTTCAAGAATAGTTGTTTTAGTTGACTAGGGAGAACAAATAGTTGTTGTAGATTCTGATACAACATTGTGGCACAATAGACTTGGGCACATGAGTGAGAAAGGTATGAAAGTACTTCATTCAAAGAAAGTTTTACTAGGTGTGAATTGTGTCAATATGAATTTCTATGAAATTTGTGTGTATGGAAAATGAAAGAGAGTGATTTTTGTGAAGACTAGGAAGGAAAATAAAAGTGAGAAATTAGAACTTGTGTATACAGATGTATGGGGACTAGCCCAGGTATCTTCCATTGGTGGCTTTCAATATTATGTTACATTTATTGATGATGCAACTAGAAAAGTATGGGTTTATTTCCTTAGACAGAAATATGATGTATTTCAAACTTTTAAGAAATGGAAATGCTTGGTTGAAAATGAGACTACTAAGAAATTAAAATTTCTTAGATCTAATAATGATGGTGAGTATTTAAGTCATGAATTTGAAGATTATTGCCCCACTAGTGGTATTTTAAAACAAAAAACTATTCCAAGGACTCCCGAGGAAAATGGAGTGGCTAAACACATGAACATGACTATAATTGAGTGTGCATGAAGCATGAGGTTGCACACAAGGTTACCCTTGAAAATGTGTGTGGAGGTTGTCAATGCTACTATATATTTGATTAATAGAGGTCCCTCTAGTCCTTTGGGCTATGGTATTCTAGAGGAAACATGAAATAGTAACAAGGTGAGTTATTCTTTTCTCAAAAACTTTGATTGTAAAGCATTTGCTCATATAGATTTTGAAAATAGAACCAAGCTAGAGGGTATGTGTAGGATCATGGTGTACCAAACTATGGCCTTAAGTGGCAGTGAAAAACAAGCAAATCAGGGTTATGTCAACTTGACACATAATTTTGAAGTGGTTTCGGACTTTATATCAAAAAGTTGTAAGAAAATAATATGTAGGAAATTGAATCTAGTTTCTAAAGTACAAGGCCTCATCTGGAGAAAAAATTATTTGATTGATCAAAAGTTTGGATTTTAATGCAGTACTACAAAAATTTCAAGGCAAAAATAAAAAGTAGGTGTATGTCTGACCACCTTAATCATAATCAAATGATAATATTTTTAAATATAAATTTAGATATAAAAAGTAGACTCATGGCTGGATGTGATGCATATTTTTGGGAAATTTTATTCCAAATAAATAATTAATTATGAATTTTCAACTATACTATTTTCAGAATTAAAAAAATCTCGTGTCTGACCACCTTAACTAGTTCAAAAAAAATCAAAATTAAGTTTTTTTTTTTTTCTTATATTAGTCGAAGCAAGAATGTGACATATCTTTTGGGTTTCAAAAATATTATATGGTTTGAAAGTTATAGCTATTTTTCAACTAGTATGTCAATCAACACTTTCTAGCTAACTCCATTAGAAAATAAGTAATAATTACTTACTAAACTTGTAATTTGACAAAATTTACATTTATGAAAAGCTAAGAACATTATTAAGAAACCCTTTTCATTACATCAAATTTTGGTTTAAAAAAAGTCGTCAGCTACATGCTTGAAGTAAAAAAAACACATAAGAACATGCCAAAAACACATTTTCGAGATGTTTTAAAGATTACCATATAAGGTTGGCATCGAAAGATATAGTAGGAATTATAAAGGTATTAATTTTTTTCATTTAGTATTAGGATGGGTGGGAAAAAAGTTGGAATAGATTTTGAAATTCTTTGAGGCATTTCAGAACTACATATTTTTCAGATCACAACTTTTTGGCACACCATGATCCTGCACATACCCTACAAACAAAGTAAAAGAAATGTGTATTTATTGGATATGGAATTGATGAATTTGGTTATAGGCTTTGTGATTTTCAAAATCATAAAATTGTAAGAAGCACCCAGATGTCATATTCAATGAGAAAGTTTTGTACAAAGATTTGTTGCAGAAACATGAGAAGAAAGAAGATGATTATGTAGTGTTGGATGATACTCCAAAAGCTAATATTCTAGCAATTCCTGATGATCTACAACAACTATAACAAAAAATTCCACACACCCCAATGAATGTTAGACGATCAACAAGGCTAAGTAGACCTCTAGAAATATTTTCTCCTTCCTTCTATTCTACTTTACTTACTGATGCTAGTGAACCTAAATGTTATGATGAAGCTATGTAGGTGGATACAAAGATTCAGTGGGAGTCTACAATGAAAGAAGAAAGGGGCTCTTTGCTGAATAATAAGACATGGGGTTTTTGCAAGTTGTTTGTAGGTAAAAGGGCTTAACAGAATAAGTGGGTTTACAGGTTGAAAGAAGAGGATGGAGGTAAGAAAATATTTAAAGCTAGGTTAATGGTAAAAGGATTTACATAAAAAAAAGGCATTGATTTTAATGAGATATTCTCTCCTATTGTTAAGATGACTTATATTTGCATTATTTTAAGTATTGTGGCTATTGAAGATTTTCGTTTGGAGTAGCTTGATGTTAAAACAACCTTCCTTCATGGTGATTTGGATGAAGAGATATATATGGCTTAGCAACAAGGATTTGAAGTTAAAGGTAAACAGAACTTAGTGTGGAGATTGAAGAAAATTTTATATGGCTTGAAGCAAGCACCTTAGAAATGGTATTTAAAATTTGATAGTTTTGTGCATGAGCATGGCTGTAGCAGGTGTCATTTATATCATTGTGTTTATTTTTAGAGGTTGGATGTTGACACCTACATTATTTTATGTTTATATGTTGATGATTTTCTTATAGCTAGGTCTAACATGGATCACATTAAGGGGTTAAAGGAATAGCTAGCACATTCATTTGCTATGAAGGATTTGGGGGCAGCAAAACAAATCTGTGGTATGAAGATTTGTAAAGATAGGAAGAATAAGAAATTGACATTACCTCAAGCTAATTATATTGTGAAGGTGATGCAATGTTTCTCTATGGAGAATGCTAAAGTTGCTAGTACATCTTTACTTGGTCATTTGTAGTTGGCTAAGGGGATGTGTCCCAAGACACAAGAAGAGGAGGACAAGATTTCTAAGGTACCTTATGCCTCAGCTATAGGAAGCTTGATGTATTCTATGGTATGTATTAGGCCAAATATAGCACATGCAGTGGAAGTTGTTAGTAGGTATATGAGTCATCCAGGAATTGAGCATTAGAATGCCATTAAATGGATTTTTAGATATTTAAGAGGAATATATAGTAAGTGTTTACACTTTGGGGGCTCTAATACTAATTTATAGGGTTATGTTGACTCGGATTTGTAGGGGATATAGCTACTAGGTAGAGTACTATAAGTTATTTATTTACTATTGGTGGGGCAGCCATGAGCTGGGTTTCTAGGTTATAGAAGGTTAATGTTTTATCCAATATAGAGACAGAGTATGTTGCTGCTATAGAGGCACCTAAGGAGATGATATGGCTTTAGTTCTTCTTGGAAGAATTGGGACACCCTCAATAGGATAATTACTTGTTTACAAATAGTTAGAGTCTCATTCATCTTGCAAAGAATTCAGCTCTACATTCAAAGAAAAAACACATACAGTTGTGGTACCATTTCATTCGGTTAGTTTTGGATGATGGACAGTTAATTTAATGCCTACCCCTAGTTAATTTTTTGATTTGATTGCTGAACTCTTTTAGGCCAATTTATGTTTATACTTGACTATTAGTAGCATTATTTTCTAGATTATTAGATATTGTTTTCATACTTAGTTGATTATATGATGAGACTACTTTAGTACTAGTTACTTTATGTATGCATGATTATACCTTAATGATGATTATATATAGTGATTTCAGTTATTTGATGATGTTAGTTAGATGGAGTATTTATATGTGTTTTCTATGGATACTTACCCCATGCTACATGTGTGTGGTATGCATGTATGTTTTCATTATGTATAACATTTTTGATGTGGTTAAGGAAGGGAGTCATACTCATCTGCTAGTCAAGATCTACACGATGCACCACTTCTTGCCATTGCCTATTTAGTTTAGAATATATGTGTTTGTAAATGTGTGGATTTTATGTATATTACAGGTATTGGGTATCAACTTCTCTGAATTGCCAGGATAAGAATACCCTATTGCAATATCTTAGAGGTAAGAGAGGGGAGATAAATTCTTGAGTTCAAACCCTATCCTTTAAACCAATTTTCCAAGAAAATTAGGATAAGTATCTAAGAGGATTACCCTTTTGAATTTTTTGCAAGACATAAATTTGTGATTAAAATCTTTGAGTTTGATCTTGTATGTGGTATTTTATGATGGGTTTTCATATTTCGTCTTGTAGGTCTTTGGTGATTTTTCTATTAATTAAGTCAAATTAAAAGATTAATAAATGATTTAATTTAAAGGAAAATTATTAAGATAATTTTAATATTCAATTATATTTAATTAATTAGGAAATTAATTAAATAAAAAGAATTAAATTTAAAGAGAAAATTATAGTTCTAATTTGAGAGTGTAATAATATTTATTTAATTATATAATAATATATTTAAGAGATAATTTTTAAATTAATGCTAATATTCTTTTTGATTGTTAAATGATTGAAGCCTAGATTAATTATTGTTATTTGTTGAAATTAATTATTTTTAAGTGTTAAGTGAATTCGAATCAAAGACCTCCCACATGAGAGGCTCACAAGTTATCATTGTGTTGTAGGCTCTTGCCTAAATAAATGCTAAATATTATTATTACTTAAGTTAATAAATATTTCAATGAAATCCTTTGAAAATTAATTACAGAAAGAAAGAGAAATTAATTTATTAAAGATATTTTAATTTGCAAAAGTGTTCATTAATATGCAAAAAATTAAATAAAGAGGTAAAAGATTGTGATCAACGAGTTCCCTCATGTGATCGCAGAATTAGTACCTCAAATTTAGGGGAAAACTCCATATCAGAGATTGGGAGTTCATTTTGCAAGGACCAAAATTTTTGAAGAAGGGATTTTTCAAAGAGAAGGTTTGGAGAGTAAAGAGAATTCTCTCACAATCTTCAGGTGGTTATGTATTAGCATCAGAACTAGGTAGACCCTCATGTTTTGTTCACTCAATGAATTATGTTATTCAATATTCATTTCTACATTGTGTTTGTTAATCTATTTTCCCAAATTTTGTTTGTGATGAATCGTTCTGTCTCTCATTGTGAATTACTATTATTCATATCAAGTTTCTATTTGTATATGAGGTTTAGAAATTTGGAAGCCCTCATTCTACAAATTAAATAGTTGATATGTTTTAAATCAGAAAGGGTTTTGGGAAGGAATTAAATTGTGAGAATGTAAAATTTGATTAGTTTATCATATTTTTCCTATTAGAATATTGTTAGAACTTCTATATATATATATATATAAATGGGTGATTATTTTAAAAATAATTTTTATAAAATAAAATTTAAAATATATATAATTTTTGGTGGGCGGGACCACCAACCCCCACCCACCATTTTTTCATATTACTAGTGGCAGACAATGTCATTGTACATAGTAGCACTGCTATACACAGCAGTAGTATGAAGTACTATTGTCTACGATAGTGAGGCTACTACGATAGCCAAGCTGCCTATTGTAGCAATCTTTAAAGGTCAGTCAGGGGGCCTAAAATACCCATTATCATAGGCAATTTTTTATTAAAAAAATTGATAATTTTTATTAAATTCAATTAATAATTATTTAAAACAAACTATATTATTATTCATTAATCATTAATTAAATTAATGATTAATGAATATTAATATAGTTTTTTAAAAATAATTATTTAATAATTTTAATTAATAATTAATTACTTTTTATTTATATTTATTGGAGATAATGATTTTAAAGCCATCTTATGATGTTTAATTGTGAACTTTGGAATTTCATAAGTTAAGGGTAACTATATAATTCATTCTATCACGAGAAATGGCTTAATTGGTATGGGTAGAAACGCTACTTGAAAACTTACATTGAAACAAAAACTTAAACCTTACTATTAACTTAGATTGTGTGTCTTCAAAATCAAACAAAACTATGAAACTACACTATTAACTATATCTTGTCTTATGTTTTAGGTTTGGGTTGACTAGAGTGTTGGCCAATCTTAGGATATTTACTAGAGGCTCAAGAGTTTTTTGTTTGCAATGTCATGATGATGATTTGATCTTGATCTTTTAAACTCAACCATGATAATGTGTTTGGTATACTCTATGCTGAATTTGGATCTATTGTTCATTATTGCTTTTAGTGTTATTATGTGATAACTAGATAAATAGTATGACATATTTGATTTAACCTTTGAGTGTTTGATCAATTATTTTTGGATGCTTTGCAGTTGCTTGTAAAGGACTTAGGTGTTATTGTGAATTGTCTATGGTTATTTCTAGTCACTCGAATAGGGCTAAGGTAAAAATTTTGATTCTTTGATTTGTACTTTTATGAGCGAAGGGTAGGTAATATGTATGTTAAGTTGGGAAGTGGCTTGCAATGGAGGCCAAGGCCCTAAAGAGGTTGATGGGTAACTCATTGTAAGTAGTTAATAAGTGAAAACACTACACTAAATAAGAATAAAAATGAACCTAATAAGAGTCTTGTCTTTCCTCACCCATGTCTTGATGCTAGTACAAACTAGGATTGGAATAGAGAGGATGCTTGGTTGCGACCATGCATCTTTAGTATGCCTTGTAAGTACAAAAGGATACTAGTGCCACATAGAGTCACTAGGGGGGCAAATGATTAAAATTCTAGCTGGGTAACCCACTAGTAGTATAGATTTCCTATGTGTCTTTGTTTGCCTCTGGGTTTAGATGCCAATTTATCGTGGAACCTTTGAGTTAGATTACTTTTATGGTTTCCCTTGACCTATATATTACTTTTGATACTTTTGTGATTGATATCCTATTTAGGACTTGCGACTATCTCCTCAGCACAGTGACAGTAGACATTTTTGGGTTACCACGAGGTCGAGTGGTAGTGATTTTTTCTTTTACCATTGAGATCCATCCATTGATGTCATTGTTAGAGTTCCTTATTTTACATTTCCTTTCATTCTATCTTTGTGTATTATGATGGATGATTTTACTTATTTTATTTTATCTTGTTTCATGCATCTGAAAGGGATGATGTAATATATTTTATAAATGTATATTCTTTCAGCCTTTCATACCTTGTGACATGTATAGTGGATGATTGTTCATTCCAAATTTATTTCCAAGTGGCATTCAGAAAAAATCCATATTAATTAAATGTAATGGACTTATAGTTATTCTTTCATGTGGATCTGTTATTTATTGGACTTGGATTATTTAAATTTAAATGTGATTCAATGTCTTGGAATCCTTAAAGAATGTAATCTGTTATGTTTTCTTATGTATGATTGTATGTTATTGCTTTCACTACTTTATGATTGTTGTACATGTTATTCTTTAAAAAAAAATGTTTGGCAAACTTAGTGAAACTTTAGGTTAGTTCTTTTGGATCCCTTGGCGGGGTGTTACATTTGGTATCAGATCCCGAGTTCAACCTTGGGAGCTCTAGGCATATTGGAATGCCACAAGTTGTTAACTAGTTGAACTAAAACAAAATTTAAACTGTTATGTATATCTATTACAAACTAAAAACTTGAACTAGTTAAATTGAAATGAAACTTGAATTGTTATGTATATCTATTACAAACTAAAAACTTCAACTAGTTGAATTGAAACATAACTTAAACTATTAGTTGTATATCTCGAAGTTGAACACTTAAACTTCAAAACTGAAATACACTTAAACCTAAATTAGAAAAAAGTGAAAATTAAACTTATACTATTTTCAAAACATATGTCTTTTATGTATGCCTTCTAGTAGTATGTTTTATGGTTATTATAGGATCTTGTATCTTGGATATTATTGTAGGATGGTATCTAGTATGAGATCTTCTGTTAGAGGCCATAGCCTAGGCCATGGTAGAGGGTGTGGAAAAGGTAGAAACATTAGTGTACATGAGTCTATCCATGAAGGCATTAATGAAGAAGATGGTAGGGAAGAGCATGTCATTGAGCATCAAGAAGAGAACCATAGAGAGAAATAGACCAACTCAAATGAGGTCAACCTAAGGCAAATGATGAAGACCATCATCGATGGCCTACCTGCTCTTCAGGGTGCTAGTCAAGATGGAACACACCAGACAAGGAATGAGAATAGACCTATGTCTAGGAGCCCTCAGAGGGATCGATAAAGATAAGTTGTACTTGCTCAGATGAAGGACCTTCAAAGGTCCAAGGTCAAACCCTTTAATAGGTTGGGTTCAGGTTATGTAGCCAAGCAGTGGTTTGTTGCTCTTGACAGGGTTTTTTCTATTGAAGACTTTGAAACTAATTTCAAAGCAAGGTTTTCTATTACCAACCTAGAACTCTTTGAAGCCACATGGTGGACCATTGAAGAGAAGAAACTATGTATAAATATGAACAATTTCACACAGGAGTTATTCCTAGAAAAATTCCATGAGCGATTCCTACCAGAGGAATGGAACCAACAGAGAGAAAATGAATTCCACAACTTGAGATAGTTCACTATGACTGTAGTAGAGTATGAGCACAAATTCTATGAGTTCATGCCCTATGCAAGAATTAGTAATAACCCATCATAGTTGGACAATATTTCATTAGAGGCTTGAACAACCATGTAGTTGGGGGTGTTAAGGTATTTGAACATAAAACCCTCAAAGATGTGGTACATTGAGTCATACTTGTAGAGAAAAGTGTTAACCTAGGACAAGGGGGTTTTGTGGGAGCACCTATAGTATCAGGATCCAAGGGTAACTGCAACTCAGATGGTAGTAGAAAACCTCCTCCTAGAGGTAATCAATAGTAGGGAGGATCTTATCCTCTAACTTAGAGTGGTGGTTTTGGATCACACCATAGGTACCCTTAGTACTCTTAGCATAATAAGCGCAACTAGTATGACTGACAATCTCAAAGTATTCCTTCTTATCCTAGTGGGAGTAGTGTCCAGTAGTCTAGTGCACCTAGATTATAGAGGAGTTTCAACACAGAGTGTTTCTCATGTCGACAACATGGACACAATTCATCCCATTTCCCTCAAGGCAAATCACAATTCTCAGACCAGAGACCTTCAACTTTAGAACCTATAGTTGGAGACATCGGTAGGTCCCAGAGAGTGTTCTCAGTGGAGTCATATCCTCCTCCTATTGGAAAGGGTCCAATGGGACCCACATAGTGAGTTCTTCAGTTTTGTCTTTCTTGCAGGCTTCCAAGAGTAAGCCTCAGTCTAGGGGGGTGGATGTAATGACTACCCCTAGTTAACTTTTCCAATTTTATTGCCGAACTCTTTGAGGCTAGTTTATGTTTATGCTTGATGATTACTAGCATTATTTTCTGGATTATTTGATATTATTTTCATACTCAGTTGATTATATGATGAGACCACTTTGGCTCTAGTTACTTCATGTATGCATGATTATATACAATGATTTTAGTTATTTGATGATGTTAGTTAGATGGAGTATTTATATGTTTTTTCTATGGATACTTACCCCATACTACATGTGTATGGTGTGTATGTGTGTGTATGTTCTCTTTATGTAGGATGTTTCTAATGTTGTTAAGGAAGGGAGTCATAATCACTTGCTAGTGAGGATCTACACGATGCACCACTTCTTACCATTGACTATTTTCTTTAGAATATATGTGTTTGTGCATGTGTGGATTTTATGCTGATTATAAGTACTGGGTATCGACTTCCCTGAATTTCCAGGATGAGCATACCCTATCACAATATCTCAATGGTAAGAGAGGGGAGATAAATTCTCGAGTCTAAATCATAAACTTTAAACCAATTGTCCTAGAAAATTAGGACAAGTATCTAAGATGATTAGCTTTCTAAATTTTTTGTGTGACATAAATTCGTGATTAAAACCCTTGAGCTTGACCTTGTATGTGGTATTTTATGATGGGTTTTTATATTTTGTCTTGTAGGTCGTTGGTGATTTTTCTGTTAGTTAAGTCAAATTAAAAGATTAATTAATGATTTAATTTAATAGAAAATTATTAAGATAATTTTAATATTTAATTATATTTATTTTATTGGGAAATTAATTAAATAAAAAAATTAAATTTAAAATGAAAATTATAGATCTAATTTGAGAGTGTAATAATATTAATTTAATTTAATAATAATATATTTAGAAGATCATTTTAAAATAAATGATAAATATTATTATTTCTTAAGTTATTAAATATTTTTATTAGGAGAACACTTTGAAAATTAATTAAAGAAAGAAAGAGAAATTAATTTATTAAAGATATTTTAATTTGCAAAAAGTGTGCATGAATATCCAAAAAAGTAAATAAAGAGTTAAAAGTTGGCGATCAATGAGTTCCCTTACATGATTGCACAATCATTGCCTTGAATTTAGGGGAGAACTCCATATTAGAGATTGGGAGTTCATTGTGCAGGTACCGGGATTTTTGGAGAAGGGATTTTTTATAGAAAGGGTTTGGAGAGAAAAGAGAATTCTCTCACAATGTTTGGGTGGTTGAGTATTAGCATCAGAACTAAGTAGAGCCTCATGTTTTGTTCACCCAATGGATTGTGTTATTCGATATTCCTATCTACATTGTTTTTATTAATCTATTTTTCCAAATTTCATTGGTTATGAATCCTTCAATCTATCATTGTCAATTGTTGTTATTCATATCAAATTTCTATCTATATATGAGGTTTGAAAATTAGGAAACCCTCATTCTATGCATTAAATAGTTGATATTTTTTTTAATCAGAAAGGTTTTTGGGAAGGAAATGAATTGTTAGAATGCAAAATTTATTTATTTTGTTGTATTTTTACTATTTGAGTATTGTTAGAACTTACACACACACGCACACACACACACACACACACACACACACACACACACACACACACACACACACACATAATATACATTTTTGGGGGATTTTTTAAAAGCCTTTTTTTTTAGAATATATATATATATATATATATATATATATATATATATATATATATATATATATATATATATATATATTGGTGGGTTGGGCCACCAATCCCCCACCCACCATTCTTTCATATTACTGGTGGCCAACAACAATGTTCTACGTAGTAGCACTGTTGTATGCAACAACAGTACAAAGTACTATTGTCTGTGACAGCAAGGCTACTATGACAGCCGAGCTGCCTGTGGCAACAACCTTTGAAGGCCAGTCAGTTGGCCTAGAATGCCCATTATCATATGCAATTTTTAAAAATTTTGTTTTATAATTTTGATTAAATTTAATTATTATTTATTAATCACTTTATTAATAGTTTTTATTATTGATTAATTTAATTAATGATTAATGAATATTAATATAGTTTGTTTTAAATAATTATTAATTTAATTTAATTAATTTAGTTTAATTAAGTTTTTAATTTATAATAATTTAATAAACTTTAATTTATTTTTTTGATATTATTATTTAATAATTTTGATTGTTAATAAAGTTGTAGTGGTTTTAATTAATAATCAATTATTACCATTATAATAATTTACTAGAGATAATTATTATAAAGTCATCTTATGATATTTAATTGTGAACTTTGGAATTTCATAAGTTCAGGGTAACTGTGTAATTTGTTCTATCACAAGAAATGGGTTAATTGGTAAGGGTAGAAATGTAAACCTTATATATTCAAAAACTTACATTTGAATGAAAACATAAACCTTATTATTAACTTAGGCTGTGTGTCTTCAAAATCAAACAAAACTATGAAACTACACTATTAACTATATGGTGTCTTATGTTTTGGGTTTGGGTTAACTAGAGCGTTGACCAGTCTTAGGATGTTTACTAGAGGCTCGAGAGTTCTATGTTTGCAATGTCATGATGATTTGATATCTATATTTTAAACTTAACCATGGCAATGTGTTTGGTATGCTCTATGATGAGTTTGGATCTATTGTTTGTTATTGTTTTCATTTTTCTTGTGTGATAAAAAGATGAATGGTATGACATATTTGAATTGAACTTTGAGTCTTTGATCAGTTATTTTTGGATGCTTTCCAATTGCTTGTAAAGGACTGAGGTGTTATTGTGAATTTTCTTTGATTTTTTTCAGTCACTTGTATAGGGCTGAGGTGCATATTGTAATTTTTTAATTTGTACTTTTATGAGCCTCGGGTAGGTAATTTGTATGCTAAGTTGGGAAGTGGCTTGCAATGGAGGTTGATGCCCTAAAGAGGCTGACAAGTAACCCATTATAAGTAGTTGATAAGTGAAAACAATACACTAAATGAAAGTAAAATGAACCTAATAAGAGTCTTGTCTTTCCTTGACCATGTGTCAACTGTTAGTATAGACTAGGATGGGAGGAGAGAGGCCACTTGGTTGCAACCATGCATCATTAGTATGCCTTGTTAGTATGAAAGGATACTAGTCCCGCATAGAGTCACTAAGGGGGAAGAGGATTAAAATACTAGCCAGGTAACCCTAGAGTTGGTTCATGCGATAACACTTGCCCACTAGCAGTATAGATTTCCTACGTATCTTTGTTTGCCTATGGGTTTAGATGTCAATTTATCTTGAAACCTTTGAGTTAGATTACTTTTAGGGTTTTCCTTGACCTAGATATTACTTTTGATTTTTTAGGGATTGATATCATGTTTGAGACTTGAGACTATCTCCTTAGTGTAGTGGGAGTGCACCTTTTTGGGTTAGCATGAGGTTGGGTGGTAGTGCTTTTTACTTTTACCATTGAGATCCATCTGTTGATGTTGTGGTTGGAGTTCCTTGTTTTACATTTCCTTTCTTTCTATCTTTGTGTATTATGATGAATGGTTATATCTATTTGATGAATGATTTTACTTATTGTATTGTATCTTGTTTCATGGATCCGAAAGGGATGATGTAATCTATTTAATAAATGTATATTCTTTCAACCTTTTGTACCTTGTGACATGTATAGTGGATGATTGTGCACTTCAAATTTTTTGCCAAGTGGCATTTGGAACAAATGTATATTATTTAAATGGACTAGACTTCAAGTTATTCTTTCATGTGGATGTGTTATTTATTGGACTTAATATTATTTAAATTTAAATATGATTTAACATCTTGGGATGCTTAAGGAATGTAATATGTTATGTTTTCTTATGTATGATTGTATGTTATTGATTTCACTACTTTATGATTGTTGTTCATGATATTCCTTGAAAAAACCAATGTTTGGAAAACTTAGTAAAACTTTAGGTTGGCTCTTTTGGATGCTTTTGTGGGGCGTTATAGTTAAAGTTGGACAAGATACATATAGATGAAAATCTAATAGATATGTTTACAAAGGTAATGACGAGGGAGAAGTTGAATTCCTCTTTAGCTTCAATTGGCATTCTTGACTAAACAGAATAAAAGAACAATAGCATCTAGGGTGGTTCAACATATTCTAGTGGGAGCTATAGGTTTAGTAGTGTTGTGATCAGTCTCCAAGTGGGAGGTTATTATTGTGGAGTTTGATTAGTCTGCAAGTGGGAGATTTTTGTGATGTGGAACCTAATCAAACTTGAAGGTTTATTTATCATGGTTTTCTCCCTATATTATTTCTATGGGGGTTTTGCGTTAGTGCCCCCAAGATAGGGTCAAGGAGAAATGCCCCTACAGGCTCTTGGGGTAGTGCCCTACATGTGCTCCCTCTCACAATATAGGGTGGAGTTGAGGGGAAACACCCTTGTGGTGGTTTTTCAATGGTAGTGCTCTCAAAGCCTAAAATGCCTTCATATTGTAAAAGTTGTCAGTTGCTATTTTGCCTATTGGATGACCTATTCTAGCCCTAATTTTGTAAGTGGCAAAAGCTTGTATAAAAAGGCCTATGGTTAGGGATTTCATGAGATAATTGTGATATTGTAGCTTCTTGCAATGGTATTGAGCTGTAAGGGATTGCAAATTGTAATCAAGTTGTAGTCACTAGATAATAATAATATTGGACTTGCTATTGATGGATGTAGCCTAGGGATTGGGTGAACCACGTTAAATCTTGGTGTCTTGTGTTCTCTTTTATGCAATATACTATTTTCTAGTATTGGTTATATTTGCATGTAATTGTTATTTTTGTTTGAAGTTAATCTTAATAATAGGGGAATGGGGGGTGGTTTCCATCTTCATATCAAAGAAAATTCTTTAAGAATTTCCATAGTTATTTGTAAAACCACCTCAAGTGGGGAATATTTTTCCCTAAATATACTATTATTTCTCTCTTTCCATATTTTCTAGCTCACCTATGTGGGGATGGATTTGCATAAAATTTTAATGAATGGATGGTGTGAGGGGTATGTCTAGTCAAGTATGAATTGATGAGAATCATTATTCATAACCCATGAAATCCCCAACTCACTAAATAGTTTCTGCTAGTTCTAAGAAGAAATATAGGAGCACTGAATTAGGAGGTGGGAGATGGTCTCTTCAATGTAGTTACACAAAATACGCCAGTTGATCATTTGGAGCCTATAACTTTTGAGATTGTTAACGATGATTATACTATTGTACATGTAATGGACTACTAGAAGAATTTAATTTTTGGAAAGGAAATGAGTCTGCCAAATGTACCTCTAGTCCAAGGCCCCAACCTCACCTATAATACTAATTTACACCAATTTCACATTGAATTCACCATTAGAATTTTTGTCTCATATTATTTTAACCCTATCTGGAAAGGAGGGGATATGGATGCCTTTAAGGAGGGACCTCCACTCGTCTTATATGGCCTTCTTTGCAAGATTAAATTTACCTATGTTAAAATATTTCCACTCATTATTTTCATTATAACTAGTGACCTTGAGACCAACATCATTCTCTCCTTCCTCATTCAGATTGAAAAACTTGGTGAATATTAGAGGAAGTCACTAATCCATCTATCCTCCAAAAATCTAACCATATTCCCATCTCCAATGTTTTATTTGATACCTCCCCTTAAGTACTTGCTATTTTTAACAATATTAGTCCATATCCTTAAACAAATAAGGAGACCTTCATTATGAAGGGCTTGATTAAAAGGACTTCCTTTGAAAATTTTTTTTCTAATAATTAGACACCAAGCAACAAAATCATGGGCTAGTCTCCTAGAAATTTTTGTCATTAGGGCATTATTTAAGTTGCTTATTCTGCTTAGGTTCAAACCCTCTTGAGACTTAGTTATACACACTTTCTTCTAGCTAACAAGGCTCAACTCCATCTTCTCCTTTGTTCTTGACCATAGAAAGGTCCTCTAAATCTGCTAGATATCTTAAAGAAAGATAAAAAAAATCAATCAGGATTCCTTGAAGAGAGGTTGAAATGAGTAATAATTTCCCAACATTGTTGAGACCCTCGCCTTTCCAACCTTCCAACTTCCTTTGCATTCTTTCCAACATTGTGTTCCAAAATTGTGGAGTGACTTCCTCCACCATGAGGGGGAGGACCAAATAGGTGTCAAGAAGATCCACTACTTGACAACCCATCTCCCTAGCTATGTTTTATTGGAGAGCCATTTTGGTCTTGAAGAAGTAGAGTGTTCTATTTTCATTGTTAATATTGTTACCTGAAACTTCAACATATTGTTTCAAAACTTTCTTCCAAGCTTTAGCTTCCTAATATAGGATCGTCCATATAAAATGGTATTATCCATAAACTATTGTAGGTCCTTTGGCAGTAGTGTTGTTTTTGGTTTGACTCCTATAATAGTTCCTTGAGAAATCATATCCAAAAGGTTTCTTTGCAAAATTTAAGCCACCATAATTAATAAATAGGGCAATAGAGGGTCTCCCTACTAAAGACCTCTCCTAGCCATGAATAATGCCCCCAACAAGTCATTGGTCAAAAAGAAGAATCACACAATATTAATCATTTCTCTCATTAGAAAGATGAACTTCTCCAAAAACCCTAATTTCTCTAGGATTTTGAGTTAGAATTCCCTCCTCACCTTATCATATACTTTTGAAATATCAATTTTCATTTTCATACCTAGGTTACCTCTCCTTTCCATATAATGGAGAACCTCATGAGAGGTCATCACCACATTAGAAAAAAATCATCCAAGAACAAAGCCATTTTGAGTGTGGTTGATGGCCTTGTCAAGAATAGGTTTCATGCAATTCACCATAGCCTTGGATAGAATCTTGTAAATGGTATTGCATAGGTCCTTATACATATAAACTCCTCTAGAAGAGTGGGATCACTAGTCTTTGGAACCAAAACAATAAATGTCTCATTCAAATCTTTGAGGATTCTCCCCATTCTAATAAATTCCTAAGCTACATGAATTAGGTCATATTTAATGATATCCAAAAAATCCAAAAAGAAATCGAAGGGAAGACCATTTGGTCTTAGAGCCTTGAAAGGTCCCATAGAAAATATTGCCTCGTTGACCTCATCTTCAGAATTTTTTTTGATCTAATCTTGATTTTTCCTCTCATCAACCACTGAATTTATGACCTTAATGAAATCATTCTCATATCTAAAGGGTTTCTTTTTGTTAGGATGCTTTCTCATATAAATAACTAGGAGCATTGAGTGATCCAAGAGAGTCCTAAGGAACCCATGATGACAAGTGTAAGGTAGAATGTCCTACTAAGTAGAAAGGAGTGCCATATATAGTCTAACCTCAATGGGATAATGACTCAGTTGATTTTTGGACTAGGTGAACTAGATTTCTTATAACTCTGTATCAAAGTAATCATTCCTTTGGAGGAATCCATCCAGATCATGCATACTCCCCAAGGCATCCTTATGTCCACCAAGCTTTTTCTAGGGGTATAGAGGAGTATTACAATTCCCCACACAAATGACTTTAGTGCTCTTATAGATGTCAATATGGGGTAAGCTTCCTCCCAAACCTACAATCTCCCCCTAGTGTTAGGAGCATAAAAACTTAAAACAACCCAATTAATAACTACATAAATAAGCCACAACTAAAAAATGGAAGTTATAAGAAAGCTCAACATCATTGAGTTTGTCTAGGTTCCACATGGTTACAATCCCTCTAGAAGCACTAGCAGCCGCACTATAGGCATATTTTGTTCCTTACTAAATGTACCCCACAACTTTATCAAATTTGTGTTTGTTCATATTAACCTCTTGAATGAGGATAATATCTACCTTATGATCATAAGTCATAGTTTTCAGAGAAAATTGTCTCCTTGGGTTGTTTAGGGCCCAAGTATTCCATGTAATGAAGTTTATTTCTACCTTTTTGGATGTCCTCCAAGGTCCTTTTCCTTTCATGAGCAATATCCTAGGAAGTTTCCTTTGTTCTTTCTACCCTTTTTGATGACCTTCTAGCTCTCATCTTAGATCCCAAATCCACCTTTGGTTGTGCACAAGTTTTATTCCTGGGTTTTAGCCAACCTCCATAATCCACAAATGGTGACACAAGGGATGAAGAAAATAGTGAGTCCTCTTCACATAGGAGTGTGACTATAAGAGTACCCTTTGGGGAGGAAAAGTACACCCACTTGGTGGACTTAGGTGACCAACTAATCTTGTTCTCCACAACCATCTATGGGGTTGAAAAAAGAAAGGCATCCTCCTGAGTCACTCCCTTTCTTGGTGGGGAAACTTTTTTGCTCATTGGGGCTTTTAAATTCTCCTTGAATGTCAGAACCTACACCTCCTCACTGCCCTCACTATAGAGCGATATCTCTCCTTCCTCCATTCAAGCCTTAGGGTCTTCAATACCTTTCTTAGGAGAGAAGAAAAAATGTTCATTGTTTTTTGTAAATGGATACTCTTCCAACTAGTCCCTCTACTTCTCCAAATTCATAGCCAAGAATATAGAGCATCCTTGGGCTATCCTTGAGGAGCACCCTAGATCTTTGCAAGGTATATCACCTTCAAAAATAGCCTCCTTCCCTTTTTTTTGTCTCTCCTACATTCATGTTGGTTTTGTAATTTGTGAGCACATGGCCATATTTTGTATGTTTTTGGCAATACAAGTACAAAGATGTGATATCTCCATGTTATTGTTAAAACTTGATTCTAGTCCTTCTTAATACACAATTTGAATCAAAAGAGAGCACCTTCCCTTTATGCTACCTCTACTAATCCTTTAAGTTTCTTCCTATTAGAAACCCATCTCTTAACAATATCAATATTAGGCCTATAAGAGACAAACCTACCCATGAAACTTGGACAAAAATCTTGAGAAATGTTATCAAACTTAGAATCAGGAAGAAGGATTGCTAGACCAATTTCCCCATGAGATATAGTTAGGAAATCACCAAGTGGGTTTCTAAGTTAGGCTATCCCATGATTTCTTCCTTCCAAATCTATTTTATGATCTCTATATCCCCAAAATTCTATAGGATACCCTTGAAAATAGTACTATGTAGAATGTTCAAGTTATTTCATAGCCCCAAATCGACACCTGAAGTAAAGATCTTGTCAAATTCTGAGACAACCTCAGCATCAAGGGGGAGCCCATTAGAGATGACAATCCAGATATCTAAAAATACATTTGGATCAAGGGCGTTGGGTGTTTAATAGAAGTTTTCACCATGGATGGAGGTTAGAACCATATTGTAGAGCTCCCTAAAGTTTTTTTTTTTTTTAGATTTGAAATTTGATAATGTTGATGGAACTATGATTTGGTGGATTACCCATCCTCCCAATTTAACCAATTTGATATTTAATGATACATCAAAGAGACACACAAGGGTCTCTACTGTAAGAATACTCTTAAGAGATCAATTAAAAACATGATTAAAGTGGCGTACATAATCCTATCTTTTCTAAAAACAATTTACAAAAAAATATTCTCTATCATTCGTTTGACTTTGGCAATCAAATGCAATCTAATAAATTTATAGATAGAGAGTGACTCGATGGTAGTGGCTAGGGCCCTAATTAAATTTTATAGAGAATCTTTTCTAATACTATTTTTAAAAATGTCATTGAAGCTATCAAACTTATTGATGAGTGATATAAAATTTAGTGTCAGTAGCATGATTCAAATTTTCTAGCTAACAAGTTGATAGATAAAGCTATTCTTGATAATGCAAATTGTAAAGAGTGAATTATGTATATGAATTTAACCATATTAATCCAATGCACTAGTGGGTTTGATAACTAAATTTGATGTTGCTTCTTAGATTTGGGTTCTTTTCTTGAGTAGCACTTGTACTACATTAGAGGTGTTGACTATTATTAAATTAGAGGTGTTGACTATTTTCGAATACAATTTTTTGGGGATCGATATAGCTATGTTGGCTCATATTCCTGGAAATGTTTTAAAAGAGAGAAATTTTTATTATATTCAATTAAAAGTAGTGATTTTTCATAAGAAAAATACATGAAGATGTTGAATTGGAGGAATCAATGAGAGTAGTTAGAACTAGAAAAATATTGAATGTCTATAGAGATGGAGAAAGGGAAAAAATGGACAATAAATATTTTTTATTAAAGGGTAAAAATAGGTTTCAAGGGGACCCAAAACCCCATATAACCAATACAATAGATAAAAAATTACAACCTATAAAACAATCTATGCTAGTCTAGCCAAAAATTAAGAAACAATGCCAAATATGACAAATATAAAAATAAAAATCAAGCAAAAGAAAATAGAAAGAAGTAGAAATGGATAAAGAAAAACTACCATGGGTTAGCACTAGGGGTAAGACCAACTCCTTCATAGAGGTAGCTAACTACTCCTTAAGATTAGTTATATTCCATCCAACATTCTTTAAAACCATCAGATCTAGAGAAGAATTAGCAGCCTTCTTTTTATAATAATATTTATCTATAGTTAGGCATCAATAAGTTTGTCGCAAAAATCTTAAAATTTCTTTGTAGGCTGACAGAATTGAACTTAAGTATTCTACATGCATTTCACCCTATAAAGAATTTTATGGAAAGGAAGATAAGCTTCCTATATCTACTAAGTTGCATATTTTATCCCTGATTAAGGAGTTAGAGCTATTAGACCAACAACTTATGGAAATTTGGTTGGATAAATTTATAAAATTAGAAAAACTAGAAAATAAGCTTTAAAAAGATAGAGGAATATCATGAGAATATAAAGAGGATATTTGATAGGAAATATGTTGTTAGGTTCTTCAATGAAGGTGACTTAGTTCTCAAATGGGATGAGTTGAAGTATAGGCCTGATAAGCATTCAAAGTTTTATGTTATTTTGAGTGTTCCATTTGTGATTATAAGATGTAAGGCTCATAATTATTTTCATCAATTAATGATGGAAGGAAAAGAGTTACCAATCCAAGTGAACGAGATACAACTCAAAAAATTATTTTATGGTATTTATTATTTTGAAAATAAATTCTTTTGCATGGTAGATTAGATGATTGGATCAAAATGTGTTAGTTGAAGTTTGGGTGTGTTAGTTGTTAGTATTTTCTAGAACTTATAGTATGTCATTACCAAGCTATCATAAAATTAGAAAGTCATCCATAAAAAAATTATGGAATTAATGTTGATTCTTTGAATCATATATCCCTCATACAATTTGTAGGATTTTGATAATAACATATTAAATGGTTTAGTTTTAATTGAAGGAAGAGCATAAATATTTCAGGATTGTTGTTACTAAACATAATTTATTAGAATCAATCTATCCACGTAAGAGATACTTTCTTCCATCTTACATCAACACTTCTATCCCAATCAATTTCTGAAAATAACAATTACATATTATTGGGAAAAAAAATTATTGATCGACACTTTCTAAAGTGCAACAAGAACAATGTTATAATAGTTGAATAGTTATTGAAAACTAAGGTACAAGCCACTTAGTTTCCTACATTCACAAACTTTGCATGGCTAATATACCTTTTGAAATTTAAAAAAAAAAGAAACTACAAGAGAGATCATATGCATTCCAAAAAGAAGACTTACAAACCATAAAACAATGATGGAAATAGACAACTACCTAATTGATATATCTTAACATACAAATTAGTATTTAGTATGTTTTTGTAAATATTAATAAATATTTTACTAAATATTATCTATTGTAGTACAAACCAACTAATTATTACTTTGTTGTCATCGCCTATGAATGATATATCATTAATCCAATATGCATGAAGCTAGAAATCAAATCAATCAAGGATATAAAATAGTACATCATTGACACCATAACAAAAAGATAATCATGGTCAATTTATAAATAATGGAGAAATTAATTTCAAGATGAATCAACAAGTTGTAATTACAACCAATAGTTGCCTCCCTTAGTGAATAGAATATGATGGACACACCTAATAAATAAATAGTGGAAGTAATACTCACTCCCATTACCTCATGTATCACCCATACCATCATGATGAAGAGAGATAAACAAAAGTTCCTATAATATTTTGTAGATTAGATTTTTTTTTTAGTAGTTTTTGCATTGTGTGGTGTGTGTTTCTTTCAGCAATTATGTTTTTTAGTTTTCTATGTCTGATAGCTTCCAATTTTAGTTCTAAGAAGGATCCTACAAGTTTTTATGTATCAAATGACTCTACACCCAAGTGAATTGTAAGGAAAAATAGGATTGTTTTAATGGTTTAGAAAGAAAACAGCCCTAAGAGGTCACCAAAAATATTTATAAAATTCTACATATTAAAAATTTGGTTATCTCATAGGTTTCATCTTCTTATCATGTGAAGTGATATGTAGAGTAGAGCAAAAAAATACTAAATTATAATATTAAAGTACATTTAAAAATAAAGATGGGTTTGAACACTGAAAAGTATGAAAGATATATTCATAGTCATCATCTTAACATAAAATAATATGATGTCTTAATAATTATAATTTGAAGATCAAAATTATTTATCATTTGATCTCATTATATCTTTACACAAAAATATTCAATTAATCTCATGAGCCACATATGTCATTGAGAAATACAATACATTTGAACAAGTGATAATGAGTAAAGACCCATTTCCTAAATGAGTCTAAGTTGTTGAAGAGAAAGAAGTAACATAGATCTATACCAGCATCCATGAAGTGTGCTTGCAAAAAAAAGGGAAAAGAGGTCAGTTCTAAATAAATAGAAAAACAAAGTTTTACGCACTACCAATCATCAAAATAGTTGCATCTATACAACTACCTACTTTTATGAATATTGTGCAAGGAAAAAATGAATAAGGGAAAAATTTAAAAAAATATTTTTTATGGTAATGTATTGCATTATATGCATATGTAAGTTTAAGGGAAAGAACAAAAAAAAACACATGTTGTGAAACCCTTTGACTAAGTTATGTAGCAGATCGACAAACATTTTGTGTTGACATATTAAAGGAATATGTATGTTTCATGAAACCGTTTAGCTCCACTTGGAACAAATAGACAATAAAATAGTTTAAATGATGTCAAAGGGACATATAAACACTAGAATCATTGCTTTGAAACCTTCCAGCATACAACAATTTTTACTTCTAGAAATAGAGGAATGAATTTCAGTCAGTAAGGATCAAAGGACCAACATTTAGTAGTTCAATTTTAGTTTGAGAAAGAAAAAACACTATCTCAAACTAAAGTAAGCTACAATGAGGAGTTTCTACTTCACAACAAAATTGTAATCAAGTTTGAATATTCACGAAGGGATCATCTATGAAAAAACTATATGATAAATCAAAGTGTTTATAAGCAAGAAGACAATATTAGAAAAATCTATATTAGTATGCATGTTTTGAGGGATGCAGAGAAGACATATTTAAAGAGGTATTATTTCAAAAACAATTGTCACTTTAAATGAAATCTTGTATATTTAAATTATCTTATATTGCAATTAATAAAGGAGTATACAACAATACAAAGGAATATAGATAGAAGAAGTTTTTAAATATTCATAATATTTGAGCTATATGCAAAGATAGCATATATCAACAAGATCTTTAGGTTACTTTAAGTATGATAATTACATTGGAAAACATGATAGAAGGCTTTGTCATATGTGCACAAAAACTTCAATAATTTCAATGGGTCTACTTCATAGTTTAGAAAATAATTTTTTGATCATCTAAATGAAGGAAAGTAGGTAGCTTAATTGAAATGAGATTGCATATTGATAAGAATCACTATGCATTATTGCAATCAATCATATTGAATCAATGGATGGAATATCAAATAAAAGGAACAAAAGAAAAATAGTATCATGCATCCATGGAAGCAAAGTCTTTTCTACTATTACAAGACATATTTTGAGAATCCAAATAAGAGCTAAGCTTTGAATTAGAAGAATCAGAATCATAAAGTTTGGTAAAAACAAAGCATGTATTAAGAGAAATATTTGAATACTTATGAGAAAAAAAAAAGAAAAACCTTTGTAAAAAACATACTTTAAAAATTGCAACAGATGTTTTTGTAAATCTCGTGCCTGTAGCAAACTATGTTCATGATTGTCAAAAAATACAAAAGTAAAATATTTTACATTGGTACTCATCTTTCATAGTTTTGTTTGAAATAAAAGAATTTTCATGAAGTTTAATAGTGAAGCTAGTAGAATGTAGAATAAGCATGAAGTTTCAAGAGGTTCAAAGGAATATGTATCCTATTTCTCTTAACATTGTACCATCAATGAAGCTAAGGAAAGCAAATGTCAAAATGCACATCAATAATGAAATATTTCAATAGACTATATCGAATCATTTTTAATGTGTAGAAGGATGTATTCAATATGAGCTATTACAATTATAAGAAAATTTATATCTTCATAAGCATGTCTATTTTCCTAAGTCAACAACCAAGGGAATGAAAAACATTCTAGTTAAGACTAAATATCTAGAAGTGGGTTACATGTAAACATATGACATAGCAATATGTGATTGTTAGAATGTTTAGAATAATAGAGAGGGTGGTGAATTAGTTATCCAAGGTCTAGATGTACCAATTGAACAAAAAAACACTTAGATAACTTTAGATCTTAACACTCAATTGCTTGGTCTCATAAACTATCAAAATTTTGTGTCTCAGCCAACACTATGTTTTGACGCTTGGTCATCACTGGGTTACTCAGTCACTACTATATTTCTTTTTCATCACACATATTATCACTAATTCAATACTAATTCTCAATGAACAAGTATTTTTTCTCAACACTTACTATAGCTTGGTTGACACTAGCATCAGTCAACCTATTCTACAAGTTCTTTAATCTTTTGCTTGGTTGCTTGATCAAACTAGTGCATTTGGTCAGTATTTGATTAATTATTCATGGCTTTAGTACAATTTTATTCTCCATTTGTAACATGATTTAAACAATAACTTTATCTTGTCAAAGTCTAAAAAATCAAGTTTCCATTTGTAGTTTTCTTTTCATAACTTAACCTTTCCTCTAGGTGCTTTTTCTATGATCAACTTCTCAAATCCTGTTCATTTATCATATAGATATGACAATCAAATAAAATAGAAAACTATCTCACCAATAAGGTTTCACATCAATGACAACATAATAATTGTTCCAATTATAGTTCCCAATAATCTTCCTCTTTGACATTGATTGAAACACCTCTAGTTACTATGCAATCCAAAACATGTACTGAATCAAGAAAATTCCCTATGTGTACAATATCATATCTTCATTAATATCCTTAATTTTGTTAAGATTCACATCTTTGCATCCAAAAATATTTTTATTTTAATTTCATTCTAGTTCTCATCCATGGATCTCTAATATGCAACACATATGCTCCCTTTATCATATTGGATTGTGAAATCAATTGGAGTTTTCTATATTCCTAACAACACATTTCATGCTTATTCAATCTCTCCCTCTTTTGATAAAAAAATCTCCTTCTTTCATTTTCTTTGGCTATCTTATGATAGTAACTATCCATCTTTCTTATGGTAACTATTTCACAACATCTTGTTGTTTGACAACAATGCCAAAAGCATTTTAAATCATGCATCTTTTCCATTTAGATATCTTCATATCAGTATTGAGTTCTTCATCTATCATCTATGTATGAATGATACAACATGATTCTATCCTTATTCCTCATTACTTCTTTAGAAAACTCCTAATGTAGGACTATCTACAAGAACTTTTAAGATAGTCTAATAAGTACATTTGATGCAAAACACCATTTTTAGCTTAAGCAACTTTGTATAGGGGAACCATCCCTATATTAACTCTTAGATATTGATGAGAATCTTTAGTTAAATTTTTAGTGAAAATATCAATTATATTCTCCCTAGTGTTCAGATACTCTAATGTCACTTCTTTGTCTTAAACTAGTTCTCTCAAGTAATGATACTTGATAGAAATATGTTTAGTCTTTGTGCGTATCACATAATTCCTCGATATTTTAATATCACTAGTGTTATTGCAATCAATAACAATTGGATCAATAATTTCTTCCTTCATACCTTTGAGCAATTCCTCGATCCATATGATATTTAACCAATTCACTATTGCTTCCACATATTCAGCTTCAACTATTGATTGAGAAATGTAGTTTTTCTTCTTTCTTGTCCATGAAACTAGTCTCTTTACTAGAAAGAGTGATCCACCACTTATAATTTTTTCATCATCAATATTTCATACCCAATAAGAATCAGGAAACACTTTCAGTTCAAACTTATCATTCTTCTTGTAGCAAAATACATAGTCTTCTATTCCTGTCAGATATCTCAGTATCATTTTTACTAGCATCATGTGATTCTCCTCAGGACTTGCAAATAATCTTCCAACGATTCCAACTACCATTGTAATATTAGGTCTCCTATGAATTACATGTTCTAGTTTTTCAATCATTGATCTATATAATGTCTAGTTCACATTAGTATAATCATCATTCTTAGATAACTTATGTCTAGTGACCATCTTGTGTACTAACTCATCTTGAATCTACCATTCCAAAAACTTTCAGTATCTCCTTAATATATTTAGATTGAGTAATGAATATACCTTGCTTCATTTGATATACTTGTAATCCAACAAATAATTTTATCTCACAAAAAATCTAGAATTTTATAATTCCTTCTTCATCTCATCAGCAAATGATTTGCACACAATGCTTCCTAGCCTCCAAATATGATATCATCAATAAAAATTTCAAATATAAGTACCTCATTATTCTTACCTATCTTCAAATACAAATTGTCATTATCATTAGTTCTTGCAAATCTAATATTAACCAAATAATTGTGATGTCTTTCATACCATGCTCTAGGGGCTTATTTTAAACCATATAGAGCCTTGGGTAGCTTACACACCATATTCTTCTAGATAGGGTCACAAATTCCTTCAAGATGCTCTATGTACATTTCTTCTTCAAGTATTCCATTTAGAAATGCAGATTTGACATACATCTGGAATACCTTAAATCCTTTGTAAGAAAAGAATATGTAAGTAGTATTCTAACTCCTAGTGTTGCAATAGGGGAAAATATTTCTCCATAGTCAATACCTTCTTCTTTTTCATATCCTTTGCATACCAATCTAGCCTTGTGACTTCACCCTTTTCATTCATCTTGTTTCTTAATACCCACTTTATTCCACTAATGTTTTTGTCTTTAGGTCTAGGTTAGTGTCCATGTTTTATTCTTCTCAATATGCCCAATTTGTTCATTCAATTCTTGTATCAAATCCTCATTCTCCAATGCATCCTTTATACATTTGGACTCAAACTCACAAAGATAACATGTATCACTTATGAGTCTTTTTCTTGTCATAAAATCAAAATATTTATCTCCAATAATTTTCTTAGGTGCATGATGTCTTGTCACATACTTTTCTAATACAATTTTTTTCCTCCTCTCTTCTTCAAAAGGTTCATCTTGAAAAATGATTTCAAGATCATTTTCTCTCTCTTGTTCAAGTTCTAGTTCATGTTCTACTTCCTCAGCAATATCTTCCTAATGTTCATCTCCCTCTCTCTATGATTCAACATCATTTTGTTTTTGCTCAACACCCATAGTCAGCTACTTGGCAACTAGTTGTTACAACTTGACATTTCTATTTTGTTAGTGATTTGTATCTGTATTCTCTTATTCACATGGGGTGCTAGGAGCACAATCATTCACATATATGAATGTACTATATTCTTTAGGTTCTATGTTGAATTCAAATTCAATAATTTCTACATATTCATCAACTTTCATATTTACACTTTCCACAACTTTTCTAGTGTTAGTGTTCAAACACTTATAAGATTTTTTTTAGTGAAATAGCCTAGTAATATGCCTTAATCACTTTATCATTAATTTTTCCATTTCTATTATCCATAATTATATAGCATTTTCTTCCAAAATCTTTGAAATACTTTACATTTGGTGTATATCCATACCATAATTCAAATGGTGTAGAATTTGTAACTTTCTTGATTGCACTTTGTTCAAAGTATAAACAAATGTACTTACAATTTATCTCCAATATTTTGGGAAACATTTTTCTCCATCATTAATCTTCTAGCATAGTTCATGATTAATCCATTTTTCCTTTCATCTATTCTATTGTGAGGAGGGGCCCTAGGTGGTGACATCTATCTTTTGATTTCTCTGTCATTGCAGAATATGCTACATTCAATGGAAATGAATTCAACACCTCTGTTAAATCTCAAGCTCTTCAAACTCTTTCTTGTCTCATTTTCAACTCTAGCCAAATACCACTTAACTTAAAAGCATCAAATTTTTCTTTAAAAAACATCACAATCATCATTCTAGAGTAGTCATCAATAAATAGAATGAAATAATTGTCTCCAGAATAGATTTGAACACCAATAGGTCCACATAGCTCAGTATGAAGAAATTCAAAAATATTCAGATGAATATGTATTGCTCTTGAAACTAAACTTTGTCATTTTTCCCAAATGACATTATTTACACATAGCATTATCAGGTTTCTTTAGTTTTGTCTTACTAATGCTAACCAAATTATCAAAATATAGATTACATAACCTCTTGTGCCATAACCAAATATCTTTATATTGTGCAAACAAACACACCTCACCACATAAATCTAGATAAAACAAGTTACTTGTTGTTTGATCACCACTTCCAATTAGTTCACCATCAACATCAAATATCTTTGTCTTTCTATGTTGGAATTCAACTCTATAACTTGATTTGTTAAATTGTGAAATACTTAACAAATTATGATTAAGACCTTCAACCCACTAAAATTTGTCACATTTGATCTTATCAATCACTTGCATTAATCCTTTACCTCTCACAAGACATGGTACATTATTAACAAATTTAACATAGCAACCCTTTTATGGTCCAATGTTCTGAAATTTAGTATTATCATTAGCCATGTGATCTGAACAACCACTATCAATTATCCACCTATCACTTTTATTCACATATCAAATTAATGCAATTTTCTCATCTTCATCAAAATATTCTTTCATAGCAACATAGACTACTTCTTCATCATCACTTTCAGATTCATTACCAGTTTCTTCTTCATTAGTGTAACAAGATTTCATACCTTTATCTTTGTAGTCCTTCTTTCTCTTATTGTCTCTGTCATCTCTTCTCCCTTTGTACTTTATTTATCTCTTATCATCCTTGTCTTCTTTTTTGAGACATCTTGTAGAAATATGAACAACTTTGTTGCATGAAAAATAGATTATAGGAATTTTATCTTTGTATTTCCATTTGCCTCTTCAAAGTCTTCTAACCATCAATGCTTCAAGCTCATCAAGTTCATCATCAAAAGTATCATTGTCAGTGTTCACATGATTTTCTTTTTCTTTCTTACTAAGAATCAAATGTGATTTAAAAGAGGATTCAATAGAAGTAGGAGTGAAATTATAAAAATTTGACATCTCGAAAGTAGTAAGCCTACCAATCACAACCTCCAAAGTTAGGTCATTATCTAGACTACATCTTAGTTCTTGTATTGTAGAAACCCTAATAGCATAGATAGGTAGTAGAGTTCTCATTACCTTGCTGATTGTAGTGTCATCATCACTCTTTCCATTGGCACCTCTTATAGCATTTAAAACCTCTTTGATTCTCGCATAGTACTAGACTACATTTTCACCTTCTATAATTCTCATTTCATCAAACTTACCTCTCAAACTTTCTAATTTATCTCTCAAGACATTCTTGTCCACTAGTACAAAAACAACAATATGCGACTAAGAAATTGACTAAAATTTTTCTATAGGTGACTAAACTTAGTCATGTGACTAATAGTAGTTAATTTCAAGTCATTCATAACTCTTCTAAATTTTCTACTAAATGATCTTCATCATGTATTTGATCACTGAATTTGATCATTGATTTAGTCCCATATTTAACTGTATATTTAGTATTATATTTAATCACATATTTAATCATATAATTAGTATTATATTTAATCACATATTTAGTCATATATTTTATAGCTGATTTAGTCACATATTTTGTGGTACATTTAGTAGCCCATTTAATTGTATATTTGGTCACATATTTAATAATATATAGTAGCATATTTAGTCACAATTTTTGTAGTGTATTTGGTCACAATAGGGCACAATAGAATCGAACCACCATCCTTCTACTTGTAAAACAAGTGCTATTCCATTGAGCTAGAAGCCTTTAAGGAATATATAATAACTAATTATTTTTTTCTTTTCATTCTTAGTATAGCACCCAAAAAGGTTATGACCTAGTATTTATCAAAATGGGGAAAAAGGGCAACATCCAATGACTATGTCTTTGATGTAACTTTTATCAATTTAGCCTCTACACAAATTGCTAAGTCCTAAATTTGGTACATGTTTTAAGTTGTTGATGTTATACTTTACAGAATTATTTGTATGCAGAAAAGTAAACTAAAAAGTAAAAAAAAATGTGAAAATTTGATCACTACTATTCAAAACTAAGATATAATTCCAAAAAATAGTGTAATTTTCATGTATAATATTCAAAACTATTTTATAGAGATAAAAGGTGTTCAAATTTCACATGCAACATTTACAATGCATTAAATCCACACAAGTTGTGGCGGCTTTCAAAACGGGCATACTTTGGGTCTCTTTTATAATATTTTTAGAATGTTTAAAGATTCAAAAAGGACAGATACTTTGTTCACATATGAAGTGTAACCCCTTGCTTGGGAACCCAAGAGAAATAACCATATTATGTTATGATGTTTTAAGAACTGTTATTTTTTAAAATTTTAAACAACATCAAGATAACATTAATGTGAAAGAAATATGACCACACACATCAAATACACATAAGAAATTACAAATATAGCTTCAATTCCTCAAGTTTTCCTTCACATTGAGTCACATTTAATAAGTTTATATTAATTAGTTTACGTTTCAAGTACAATGTCTCATGATCATAAAGAAGTGATAGGTACATAATCACATAAGCAAATGTGTAAGTATAATATATACAATGAAAGTGTATCTAACAAATAACATCCACTGCACATGTCATAGGGCATGTGAGAATAGATATGATACATCAAAATACTATGTTTTTATATATGTCTTCCTTCTATAGAATGCATTATTGTGAATAGGTACTTGGGTAACTACATCATTTGGTATTAAAAAGAGAAGATGGTTGGGAGATGAAGAGGAAGAGGAGGTGTCATTCTAATGTAAACATTGATGCTAGATATGTAGAGGCAGATTGAACAACTAAATGAGCAAATGGATAATCAAGGAATGCTACTAGTACAAGGAGAAAATGAATTAGATGAAGAGGGAAACCAAAAGGGTGCTAATAAAAATAAAGAATAATAGTGGGAAAAAATAAGCTATGAAGATAGAGTGATTCGAGATTTAGAAGGTAAAAATTATGGGATCAAGATCAAAGTTTTAGACTATGTTGGTAGTCTTAAGCCAAAATAATTAATAGTCTAGCTAAATGAGATGAGGAATTTTTTTGAATGGAAACCTATGGCAATGGAAAAGAATATGAGTTTTGCATGCAAAATATTAAAAGGACATGAAATGATATGGTTGGATCACCTCCAAAAGGAACAAACTAGAAAATAAAAGTAAAATATCAAAACATGGAGCAAGATGAAGAAAAAGCTATGTTAAAAGTTTGTACCCTTGGATTACTCACAAAACCTCTTTCATAAGTTCTAAAATTTGAAGAAAAATTTGTTCTATAAATTATCCATGAGAATAGAGCATCAAGAAGATGATGAGAAGATGGTTGCTAGATACATAAATGGCTGAAAAAAATTAATTCAAGATGAATTAAGCATGCATCATATTAGTAGTATGGAAGAAGCCTACCAACTAGCCCTAAAGACTGAAGAAAAATAGAATCAACATTACAATCAGAGAAATAGAGGAGGAAGAAGAATTTCCCCAACACCCTTTCAAGGAGGTTCTAATTATGGCCAATGAGAATCCTCCTAAGGATTTATAAGAAATATAGCTTCCAGACAAGATCCTATAAAACAAGAAAGAGGAAGGGGGTTTCAGTGAGGAGGAGGTTATTGTAGAAAAAGAGGCTCAGCAAATCAATGGAGGCCTGTTACCTATTTAGGATGTGGAAAAGAAGGACATAGAGCCTTTGAATGTCCAAATTATAACACACCAAAAATAAATCAAGGAAGATAGCCTAGAGTTAACCTAGTTTAGACAAAAGAAGAGGAGAAAGATGTTTCACCAAATGTGGGAGAAACCCTCATGATGAGAAGATCAATGATCATTCTAGAAAAAGGATGAAGTTCCTACAAAGAACTCCAATGATTCATGGGTCCAGACCAACATCTTCATAACTAGATGCACTTCTATTGGAAAAGTATATCAAGTTATTGTTGATGGGGGTAGTTGTGAGAGTTGTGAGAATATGGTTTCTAGAGAAATGGTAGAGAAATTGAATTTACAATGTGAAAGGCATCCTCTTCCGTATTATATTCCATGGCTTAAGAAAGGAAATGAAGTAATTATTGATAAAAAGATGTTTAGTTAGATTTACCATAGGAAACTTTAATAAGGATGAAATTTGGTGTCATGTTATTCCTATGGATGCTTGTCATATATTGTTGGGAACACTATGGTAGTATGATAGGAAGGTCATACATGATGAGAAGAAAAATACTTAGATATTTTGGAAGAATGGATCTAAAGTGGTTCTCTTGCCACTCAAGGATGAAAAGAAAAATGAAACCATGTTGTCTACAAAAGAAGTTGTCAAAGAAATGAAAGTAACAGGATGTTGTTATACACTATTATTAAAAAAAGGAAAAGAAGAAGAAAAATTGATGCCACCCATGGAAATAAAGGTGCTAGAGGAGTTTTTTGACGTTGTTCTTGATGAACTACCTGATGGCTTCCCCACCAAAATGAGATACTCAACATCAAATTGATCTTATTCCTAGAGAAAATCTACCTTATCAAGCATCCTATTAGTTGAATCGAACACAACATGCAGAGTTGAATAAAAAAGTGACATAACTAATACAAAAGGGTTTGGTCAAAGAGAGAATAAGTCCATATGCAGTACCCACAATGTTGAATCCAAAGAATGATAGAAAATGGAGGATGTGCACTAATATTAGAGAAATTAATAAGATTACCATTAAGAATTGATTTCCTATTCCTCAAATAGAGGACATGATGGATGAATTAGTGGGGTAAGTACTTCAACAAGATTAATCTTTGAATTGGCTACCACAAGATCCGCTTTCAAGAGGGGGTGAATGGAAGAAAACATTTAAGACAAGAGATGGTTTGTATGAATGGATGGTTATGCCTTTTGGGCTTTCTAATGCACCATGCACATTTATATGGTTGATGAATACTATGTTGCAATCTTACATTGGTAAGTTTGTTGTAGTTTATTTTGATAATATCTTGATCTATAGTAGAAGCAAGGAAGACCACTTACAACACCTGAGGATCATGTTGAGTGTATTGAGGAAGAAGAAGCTCCTTGCAAACTTGAAGAAGTGTAGATTCATGCAAACCAGTTTGACCTTTCTAGGCTTTTTCATTTCTCAAGTTGGTGTTTAGATGGATTAGAGAAAAGGTGAAAGAAATCCTAATGTGGCCCAAACCTTCTAGTATAAATGGAGTCAGAATATTTCATGTGTTTTGCAACTTTCTACTAAAATTTTATCCAATATTTTAGCAGTATTGTAGCACCCATAACGAACAATACCAAAGGAAGAGAATCCACATGGACAATGGATGTTGAGGAGAGTTTTAAATTCTTGAAGAGAAAGGTAATTAAAGCTCCTATATTGACACTTCCAAATTTTGAAAAAGCTTTTGAAGTAGAGTTTGATGCTTCACATGTTGGGAAAGGCATTATTCTTAGTGAAGCAGGTAAGCATGTAGCCTTCTTTAGCAAGAAATTGAATGAAGTGAGAATGAATTATTCTACCTATGATCTAGAGTTTTATGTAATTTTTCAAGCATTAAGACACTTGAGGAACTATTTGTTTGAACACGAGTTCATGCTATTTACTAGTCATATTGCTGTGAAATATCTCAAGACACAAAAGAAGTTGAATAGTTCACATGCCAAGTGGATATATTTATTATAGGGATATAAATTTGCTATGAATCATAAGTCTAGAAATAAAAATTAGGTTGTTGATGTCTTATGCAGGCGTGCTACTCTATTAACTCTAGTGGAAATTGAAGTCACTCATTTTCATGTTATTAAGGCCTTGTATGAAACTGATGACAATTTTTGGGAAATTATAGAAAAACTAAAGGATTCATATTTTGGTAAGCTAGATCATGTGAAAGGTGTTTTATGTAGAATGGATACCTCTTTAAAGGTAAAAAAACTATGTATGCCAGGAAGATCTATGTGGAAAAACATTATCAGGGAATTTCAGAGTGGTGGACTAGCTAGACACTTTGGAAAAGACAAAAAAATAAAATCATTTGATGATAATTATTATTAGCCCAAGATAAAGAGGGACATCACTAAATATTTGATAAGGTGAAAAATCTATCAAGTGGCTAAAGGATGTCCACATATTATAGGACTAGACATGCCTTTACCAGTACCCATCGAACCATGGATTTACTTGAGCATGGATTTTGTATTGGGTCTTCCACACACTCAATGAGTTAATGATTCTATTTTTGTGGTTTTTGATTGATATCAAAAAAATGGTCCACTTTATTTCTTGTAAAATGACTAATGATGCAACTAGAATAGTAGAACTATTCTTCTCAGAAGTTGTCTATTTACATGGTCTTCCAAAGATCATTACATCAAAAAAAATACTAAGTTCTTGAGTCATTTTTGGAGGACTGTCTAGAGGAAATTAGGAACAAAGTTACAATTTAATAGTACCTATCATCCTCAAACTGATGGACAAGCTGAGCTATTCAATCAAAGCTTGGGAAATCTGTTACATTGCATTATGGGTGAGAAGCCTAAACAGTGGGACTTGGCATTGCTCCAAGAAGAATTATCCTATAATTGTTTTGTTAATAGATCAACCAAAATAAATCCATTTTAAATTTTCTATGGTTGAAAACCTTAAGGTGTTCTAGATCTTGCATCATTTCCATTAGGAGACAAAATTATTGATGGTGGAGTTTCTTTTCTTCAACACCTTACCAACTCCAACAAGATATTAGACAAAAGTTATAGGATAGTAATGTGAGTTATAAGATTGTTGTAGATGCTACTCAAAGGAAAAAAAATAAAAAATTAGGTGACTTTTTTATGGTTTACTTGAGTCATAAATGGTTAAATATAGGAAAATATCATAAATTGAAGTGTAAAAATATTAGGCCTTCCAAAATCATCAAGAAGATTAATGCTAATTCTTATGAGGTTAGCTTACCAACAAATCTTGTCATCTCCCCTATTCTTAATGTTTTTTATATATACACATTCCATGGCTAAGTTCCAAATACATATGACATATAAGGAGTGGATTGGAAACATCACCTTTGCCAAAATTCTTGACAACCAGACTACCTCCACAAGGCATGGCTAGCATAACATATACCTAACATAGTGGGACGAGCTACCTAAAACAAAGAGAAAAAGGTTATTTGAGTGAGTAGAAATGTAGTTAGATCTAAAAAAAATGAAGCAATTCATAGACAACCAGCTGCAAGAGCTATGTTTCTTTCAAAAAGGGGAGAATGATGCATCAACTTCTGGGAGTCATAACTTTTGACTCTAACCTAGGTTTTCTCTCAAATTTTTATAGTGGTTTTGTAAGGGGGAGTTTGATGGCCCAAAAATTCATAGTAGCTCAATTATTTCCAAAAGAATTTATTTTTTAAGGCCCAAGAAAATCCATTTAGAACCCCAAAACTCAATTGTCATAATTTTTGTCTAGTTTTAAGACTGTTATTTGTAATAACTTTGAATGGACATTTCCAAATTCAAAAATTAGTTTGTAGGTAAATTTTTCATAGCTTAAGGAAAGTCTAGTTTTATTTTCAAATTTTGAGGATTTAATTTTGAAGGTTACCTGAATTGGCAAAAGTGAAGATATGTTAAAATTTGCCAAAAAAGGTAATTTTCTATTTTTATGAATTTAGAGAGTTTTTTACTTATTTGAGAAGCTTCAAAATGATGTAGAAGAAGGTTGGTTAATGGAAGATATGTGAGATTCAAAATATGTTTATTGCATCTATGTTTTTATATATGTTTCCTTTTTGTATAATACATTACTTTGAATAGTTACTTGGGTACTACATTATACATAACTTGAAAATAACTCTCAGAGATAAAAAATAAGAATAATAAAGGTACATCTCTTGCAATGAACATCCAACAATTAGCAATGTGAGGGGAGCCTAAATGGTAAGAAGACACTACCTCACGATCACGTGGTTACCTAGTTAGGCTTCAGCTCCCACTATGCAAGGAAGATAATGAATGATCTAAATAAAACTAATCAATCATAAAAAATTCCTAAGAAATGAAGACCTAATAGCCAAAACTACCTCAGAGGTAGCACATACTACTCAAGAAGACATGATAATCCAAAAAGAAAGAATACTCAATCCAATGCCAACTCTACATAACAAAACATCATACATATACCAAGAATAGGTCAAATCACCAAAATCATGAGAAAAAGTCAATAAAAGATATCCACCTCAAGTCAAAAACTGCATGTCAAAAGTACATCTTGCATAAACCAACAATCACCATCAATGAAAGTAAATAACTACATTAAATACATCCAACAATAAGTAAACCACCAATAACATCACTAGAGGAAAATACAAAATCTATGGAGGAGACTCAGGCTACATTCTATAGAATGTCATCACATGGTCAAACTACTTGAGTTACCCTAGACTAGTTTCTCAATAGTCCCCAGACCTTTAAGCGTTGAGTCACCCTAGACTAGTTACTCTAAATCTCGGACCATCAATGTGACACATGCAGAACTCGAATAGCCTCTTATGAAGATGAGGAAAATAAATCACGCCTCTCACTAGGTATCATCCCATTCCCATCCTTAGTCTATAAGAGCACTCAAGGCATGGATGAGGCAATATCTCTAACTTATCTTTTCAATGTGTTTCCCCAGATTATTTGTTACTAGATTATCACTTATTAAATAACTTACAATAGGTTACGCTGGCACTGACCAATTTGGGCCCTAGACCCCTATTGTAAACCACTCCCAAAGACAAAATCTCCTAAGCATACAAGTAATAGTTGTGTCGCATACCACAACACCAATAATGATCAAACTTCATTCCTTACTAGGAATGTTGAAAATAAGCTGGTTCTCAAACCCAAGTCAAATGTTCAACAAAAATAACCTCATAAACAAAATTTCCCCCATTTGAATCATAAAGCATCTCATGACATCCAGTCAAATAAAACATCATAAAAGAATACAAAGCATTTGGTTCACATCCTATTTTGGCTAACTAAGAAACTCAAAGCTCATTTCAAAATAATCACAATTAGATTCCATATAAACTATATGTAAATACTACCACATGCAACAAGATATACCAAAAGAACCTAAAACTAATTCCAATTCCAATTGATTAAAACAAACACTTTGCTAATTGAAATTCAATTATATATATATATATATAACCAAAAATATTAAGTTAATTATTATTTAATAAAAAATAAAAATGAAAATAATAATTCTCTTACTGATTAAAAACATTAATTAAAAATATTATCATATATTATATGAAAATAAAAATTAATAAATACCTAATATTTTGAATTAAACTTAGTATTATTCAATAACTACCAAAGAAAACAATCTAAACTACTAAATTTGTCAATAACTCAAATGGTATAAAAAGAATATAGACAGAAGGAAAATCAAATTACAAATAATAATAACTTTTACCTACCCCAAATAAGATATATCAAACAAAACTTCATATTTTGATTTGATGGAGGAAAAATAAAGTGACATGCCTTCCATATAAATTTAAAAGAAAACTTTTAACATTGGTTGGGGAGAATAGTCACGTGACCTCCACATAATTTTGTTTAGACTAACAAATTAAATGGATGATTTTGCCTTTTTCTTATTCTAAAAAAATGGCAATTATATTTTTAAATATTATTTTTACTCTCTTTTTAAATTTATTTATTTAACATTAGATATACAACTAGTTGCTTTTATCTTTTGATGGATTTTTTTGATTGTATTTTTTTTTCCCAACAACTATTGTTTTTTTTCTTTCTTTCCGAAATTATTTATAAAAAAAAACTAATCTAATTTTTAACTGGTATATTTTTTTCCAAATAGAAGATCTAGAATATAAGTTTCCACATCAAAATTTAATCGAATCATTCCATCAATTTACTTTCAATTCTTTTTTTTCACTTGTAGCATAAGGAATAAAGCCCGTGTTAAATAGATGAATTCCATCAATTGCGGCTTTTATCAATATAGTTTATCAGTCAAACCCTAGTTGACTCTAACCTAATTCTCCATTAAATTCTTTTGTATAAAAAATTAAGAATCTAATTTTTGATCATACAGATCTAGGAAATTAACTAGAATGATAAACAAAATTCAAGCACCCAATCAAGCACAAAGTAAATAGATCTTTTCCAATGAAAATGCATTCATGGATTTTCAAATCCTACCTCATGCTGATGCTATGATCTAATAGCCAGGTGAGATTTTTGCTACAAGAAAAAACCTTGAAGCCACCAACATTTCCTTCCTCCAATTCCAAAGTTTCTCCCCAAAAACTCATGTGTGCAATAATGACTCGAAAATCCTGTAATATAGAATTCTACTTCCCTTTTAGGGTTTCTATCTCCACAAGCTTTAAAATTAAAATTATTTTATTTAATCATTCCTTTCATGCACAATTACTTATTTTTAAATTAAAAATATTCTTTAATTATTATTTTATTTATTTCTCCACTTTTCTTTTTAAAGAAATTTCATAAAGAGACATTTATTTATTATTGAATTAATAAATATAATTTAAGTGCATAATTTAAATGCCACTAATTTTTAAATATTTATTAATTAAATATTAATGTTACACCATAATTAGAGTTTAATATTTAATATTTAATTTTTAAATCATTTAATGTAGTTTTGTAAATTAGGACTTTTAAATTAAATCTTTTAATTTAATTAAAAATCCTTTCAATCCCAATAATTCCAAAAATGCAAGATCTTCCTATTTTAACATTTTTTCACTTTTAAATTAAATAACATCTAATAAATCAAAATCAATGATCAATCCAAGAATCATAAATAACTAGAGTATCTAGAAATCACCAAGTCAAACCTCAAGAAATGCATAAATAAATCAACCAAAGTAGGAATCAAATCACATACGCATAAAATACTCATGGGTTAAAAAAAGGGTTGATAGTCAATTGTGAGTCTTCCTTGTAGGAAAAGTATTTTAGGCTATGGTTGGGATTGGATCTAATCATTATCTTCCCATACTCACCATTTGAGTGTTGTAATAGGTCAGACTCATCCTGGCAATTCAAGGAAGTCAATGCTAGGTACTTGCATCCTGCATAAAAGAACAGAATGTACATGTGCATATATATATGTATAGGTATACATATATGTATATGTATCCATATACATATATGCATACACATACATATGAGTATATAAATGCATATATGCATACATATGCATATACATATACATATGTGTATACATATACATATACATATACATATACATATATATATACATACACATATATATATATATATATACATATACATATATATATACTAATTTAGGAAATACTATATTCAAAATTCAAACTATAGGACCCTTAAACAAAAGTACTTTTGTCTTAGTGTCTACGGAGAGATGAATCCCTTTATATATTAGCTATTGCATATTTATTAGGCACAAGGCTTGATAACTATCTAAAATTACCCCACCAGGAGTAAATTGTCTTTTAGTTAACACAACTGTGTTAACTATATGCATAAAAGGAAATAAAAAAGGATAAAAAGTACAACTATCCAATGATCACATGTCATTCAGTAAGAACTTTCCACACTAGTAACAATTCTTGTAGCCTTCCATGTCTCATATGTAGTGGTGAATGCAAAAATAACCAATTGGTGTGGCAAATTGATGTAGGTAGTTCTTTGTTTCTAAACTTCATTTTCCCTCTTTAGCTATGTTACTTTATCTTCATGCATTTCCAAGTGCTTCTAGTTGATTATTAACATGGTCTCAATATGGGTGACATTTGAACAATCTTGCCTAGAAGGCATTTTATTCTCCTGAATTTCTTGAAACTTTTTTTGTATCTCATTTATTATTTCTTCCACGTGGGCTACAAAGTCATTTTCTTTGCCTGTGTAATGTTTTTTGAACCACTTTAGGTCTCCTTAAATTATTTCATCCATGAGTTTGAGACCATTCAAAATTTCTCTAATCTCAGTTACCCCCTGAACAAGTGCCTCATTTAGCCATTCAATACAATCCTTAATTACATACAAAGTCTTATCATCAAGGCCAGCCACAAGGCATTCAACTAGGAATCTTTGTAACCCAAACCCTTGAATTTCTTCTATCCAAAGCACCATTTTTACCCAATTTTTCTTTTCTTTCTTGTAGCCTTCATTATTTGACTATGCTTTTTTAATGATGGCAATGGTTTCCTTTGAAGCTATATTTAAAAGGATTACCTATTTCATAATTTTGTTTAGGACATACTGTAACCACTCTTCAAATGTATTTTCAACAGTTTTACATTTTTTTAAATTATCAAGGAACTACTAATAAGATGAAGATGTTACATCCACAATTGTAGACATTTCACTCAAAGGTTTACGTTCTGGGTATAGGATTGCGCTGATGTACTATGCCATGCTCCTCATTGCTTCCTTCATATCCTATTTATCTTGAGCAACCTTCCAGACTCTATCCACAATATTTTTATTTGATGCTTCAAAGATCTTCATATCTACTACGCAACTTCCCTTTCCAAGGTCAATTCTCGACACTTGATAATCTTGAGGAGTGAGATCTTCAAGATGGCTACCTTATGGTGGTTTGTCAATCTTAGTAGACCAATGACCTGAACTTTTGTTGAACTTAATTTTGGATTTGGTTCTAGCCTTCTTAGCATTCAAAGACATTCCCAAATTTTTGCTAACCAAATCATCAATAGGCATAGATAGGCCCATCTTATTTCTTTTCTTTTCAATGGAAGTTTCTAGCCACTTAGGCATGACAAGATCTTTGCCAGGCATGCAGGAAACATTAGTCAAAGAAAGGGTACCCAATTGAGTATCATCACTATCAGCCAACTTTTGAGGGTTAGATACACTATCTGCCATTGGAAAACTAGGGAGTTGGTCCTCATTTTACTTTACTTCCATAAGATCTAGATCAACGGCCACCTTATCTTTTCCTTTACCTGGTGTTGCTTTCCTAGTACTTGAGTAGGTTAAACTTCTGACATTCTCTACCTCTTTATGAACTTGAAGTCAAAGTGGTTGTGAAGTTGCTTCAGCTTCAACTTTAGGTGAACCTACAATAGGATCATTAATACAAGGGTTAGTGATAAATTTTGGCCTTGAGTGTGGGGTTTTATGTCTGGATTTTGAGTATTTCTCTAGGGCATTAGAGGTAGCCAATTTAATAGTCTTTGACTTCAAAGCATTTTTATTTCTTTTCAAAACCTCTGAGATATGGGAAAGCAAATCATCTTCTTCCCTTCTACTCCAATCAATTTTAGGAATTGGCATACATCCAATCTAATGAATCACTTCTTCACATTCATCTTCTTTTATCCCATTGGTACTGAGAATAACTTTGAACATATTAATTTGGCTTACTATCAACCTTGACCACAGCCTTTTTCTAACTTCAAATTCACCTAAGTAGTTAGCCCAGTAATCTTCTAGATGCAGAACATGGACTAGTGAACTACATTTGAAATTATCTCTAGTGAAACCTATGTAATCAAAATCTTATATGGGAGAGTAGGGTTTGAGGCATAAGTGGGACAATGTTGTTTTTGTTAATACATCTTTCTTGAAATTTGAGAATCTGTAATGGTCAATCTATATGGGAAATATGAAAGAAGATGACATTTCAATTTTTTTAGGAGATTCTATCACATAAAAAAACTACTTGCATATCTCAGATAAAATAATGTTCCCTAAAAAATAATGTGGTACCCTAAGAGGTTCACTGGAAAAAAAGCCAACCCTAAGATGTGTGAGTTTGGGAAACTAAATATAGAAACAACCATAAATCTTAATGGCTTACATTGAATCTTCGAACAACCTACAATTTTCATGCCCTTGGAGTTTCAACACCAACCTTCCAAGGAATACATCATTTACTCTCTTGAACTCTTTGCAAAATTCACTTGCTTGGAGATCCTTATAGTACTAATAGATAGTCATTTTGTTGGTCCAAGAAAGTGTGGAAGACCTTCCTACTCCTTAGACACTGCTAAAATGTAGATTAAGGAAGAAGACAACAAAAATGAGCCAAAATTACTCACAGCTATCAGACCCTTATGTAAATCTTCAGCAATCAAATCAGCCTAATCAATGAACTTTTCACCCTCGAAAATATTCTAGATAAAGAAGTACGTCTAGCTCTCCTAGTGAAAGGTGTGGTCATTACCCTTAACTCTGTTTAAGAGTAGTACAATGTTGACAATTTCTCTAGTGAAATGCTCAATAGTTAAGGGTTTGGGTAATATAGAGCCTCCAAGGGCTGGTTTTAAAAGCCAGGTTTGAGCTACAAAAGAGTTGAAGTATTTCTTATTGTCACTGTATAGACGTTCTGCTTCATCAAATGTCCAGGGCTCATAAGGTTCTTTATAAGGAACTCTTAGAGCTAAACTAATAATAACCCTTTTCATCCTAGCCAACACTTTTCCAAAAATTTTCTTGATACACTTAGTGCTAGGCTCATATGATTTGCACATTCAATAACTAGCTTTGGCCACCCAATGTCTAATGGAAAGGTGGCAACTTTGAGGAACCCACTATTGGCCAACTTTTGGTATATGGGTCTAGACTAAACACTTTTTTTTCGCTCTAATATTTCAGCTAGATTTTTGCGAGGGAGCTTAACAGGCATGGCCTTTCTATTTTAGGCATCTTAGGATGGAAAAGATTCATGATTTGGTTTGAAAAATGAGAGCTTGTAGGGATAAACTGAAACACTTTAAACAAAAACTAGGTACAATAAAAATGAAAGAGGAAAATAATATAATGCACTTACATTTCTTAATAGAGGTTAGCCCTCCACCTCTTTTTCTTACTAGTTGACACTGAGAGCTCAGAATGACCAAATAAGCAATCATCCTAGTGAAAAGGGAAATTTTAACAAATGATTTTTAGAAATCTTATGACAGATATGGGTGAGGGAAAGAATTTATAACAACTATGTGATTTGTATGTGACAAGACTTGCGAGGTTGTTTATAATTAATACTCATCAAATCCACATGCAGATCTACCTCTCATCATATTAAAAAAAATCAATTTCACTGTTTCCCATAAAACCAATTTTACTTTGGCATGAGTTTTCTTAGCTTTCATACTTGTTTCCTTCCATGTCTTCAAAATTACCATCGGGTGGGACCCATTTTTTACCTTAGAAATGGAAATCATCTCTTCTAACATGTCATCTACAAGAAAACAAGAAAAAATCAAAGAATTAAGAAGTCAAGGTTGAAGTTGAAGTTACTTTGAATGAACTCTGACTTCAACTTTGACTTCATGGAACTAGACTTAGACCAACAAGTAAAGAAAACTTGACCTTTCCAAGGGAACGACAACGAGTGAGCTTGAATTTGAAGTTGATGTATGTTGAGAGTTCAACTTCAACTTCAAATTTTTGGAAAAGGAGACTTGGCTGACAACATCTCATATTATGCAAAAAGTGGGGTAACAATTTTTTTTTGACTAGGGAAAGAGACTGATAAGGACCAAAATTGAAGGAAAAAATAAATAGAAAAGAAACAATAGAATGACTAGAAAAGAACCTAAGAAAGGTAAAATGAGTATTTACAATGAAGGAGGCAAGGAGACCTAAAACTTAAAAAGCTTGAGATCTTGTCCATTATAAGATAGAGGCAAATCATCACCATTAAGATATCTTAGTTTGAATGCATTAGAGCCCAACTCTTCTGATATGACAAATGATCGTTTCCACAAACTTTCAAATTAGGTGTGCGCTCCCCTAGGTTCTCATCTTTTATCCCATAGTAGCACTTGATCTCCTTCCATGAATTTTTGAGACCTTGTTTTTCAATCAAAATATTCTTCACTCTCACCTGATGATCTGTAATGTGATCTACCAATTCTCTTCTCTCCTCTTCAATCTTTTGAAGGTACAATATCTATTTTTCAATAGAACTAGAAAACACCTCCTCTTCAATTACCTTTTGTAGGTTTAAAGCAGCTAGCTCTAAAGGCATTGAAAATCGTGCTTCAACTCCGTAAACCAATTGAAAAGGAGTCATGTAAATAGCTCTCTTGGGAGAGGTTATATCCATCCAACACACTTCATATCGTTGTTTATGCCAATCTCTTCCTCTTTCATCCACCAATTTCTTCATGATATTGATTAGGTTTTCGTTCATTAATTTTTCCTATCTATTACCTTGGGGAAGGTAATCATAGGCATGGGATAACCAGACACCATGATCATAGTAGAACAATTGAATTTCTTGAGATGAGAAATTATGCGCATTATTAGTTACTATATTTCTTGGTACCCTAAAGTGAGTCAAAATATTTTCTGTTAAGAATTGACATACTACCTGTGACATTGTGGCTTTCATAGGTATCACTTTGACCCATTTGGTGAAGTAATCCATGGTAGTGATAATATGAGTATGACCAGCACTGGAATTTGCATTGGTTGGACCTATAAATTTTAGTCCCCACTACTAAAAATGTTCTTCTATAACCACTAGCTTCAAGGGAAGAGCAATTAGGTATGGTTTACCAGTAAACAATTTACATTTTTCACAATTACCTACCCATTTATAAGTAGATTTGAACATACTTGGCCAATAATAACCACTCATTAGAATTTTAAAGGCCATCAACATGGATGAAAAATGTCCTCTGCAAGCTTTGTTGTGAAAGGTCTTGAGTAGCTTCTCCTGCTAATCAATATCTACACATCTTAGGAACATACCATCTAGGCCTCTTTTATACAAGATATTATCAACAATCACAAACTTCACTACCTTGAGCTAAAGATTTCTCTGATCCTTTCCCTTTAGATGGTTTGGGCATTCTCCATATGCTAGAAAGTATGCTATGTTTGAAAACCATTCATCTTTCAAACTAACCAACAAGAAATTAGGATATTTTCCTTCGTCTTTATTTTTTGACACAAGCTTTCAAAGACCTTGACCACGAACTAGCTTAGATGGCTTGATATCTAGGTTGAACTCTTGCACCTTTGACACCTAGGTAGCCTGATTTTTTACTACTACATCTTGCTATGTAAGAATGATCTTGGTTGCTTAAGATGCAAAACAGACCACATAATGTGAATGGAGGATGTAGTATCAAAATTGCTTCACAGCTTTCACAATATCAAAGGCTTTTTCCTTAGCTAGAGAATAACACAACTCATGTTTCTTTAGACGAATAATTATAAAAGAAATAGGTATTGCCTCTCTCTTTTCATTCTTCTAAAGAAGGATACCAGACATAGTATGATCTGATTCATAGCAATACATTATAAAATCTTTCTTAAAATCAGGATGAAAAAGAGTAGGCGCCTTTGCAATAACTTCTTTTACCCCTTCGAATGTTCTAACTACCAAGTCATCCAACTTGAAATTCTACTTCTCACTTAAAAGCTTTACCATAGGTTTTATGGTTTTAGCAAAGTTAGGGACAAACTTTCTTAGAAGGTTGATCTCACCGAAGAAAAATATGACACCATTGTGATTTATAGGAAGACATAACTACTAAATTACATTCACTCTTTTAGGGTCAGTCTTTATCCCTTCCTTGGAAACTATATGTCCTAGTAGCTTTCCTTCTATCACAATGAAGATTGACTTCTTGGGATTTAATGAGATCCCATGTTCTCTACACTTTTTGAGCACTCTCAAATGTTTTAGATGCTTTCTTTATTTCTTGGAGAGTACAGTCATATCATAAAGATAGATTGTAATGCTTTTATTTAGAAGATACCTAAAGGTTGAGTTCATTGTATGTTGAAAAGTTGCACTAGCATTTATCAAGCCAAATGGAATTCTCTTATAATGAAGGTACCCCACGAGGTTGTGAATGTTGTTTTATTTTGATCTCCTCTAGAAAATATTATCTAGTAATAACCAAAGAAACCATCAAGGAATGAAATCATCTCTGAGCCAGCTACCAACTGGAGAATTTGGTCCATTATGGGGCAGAGTGAAGTTATCTTTTAGGCTTGCCTAATTCACATTCCTAAAGTCTACACAGATCCTTATTTCACCACTTTTCTTTCTCATTGGCACTATGTTTGCTACCCATGTGGAGTGATGTATTGGAAATATTATATGACCTTTGAGTATCTTATCAATTTCTTTGAATATTGCATTTGAAACTTTTATGTTATAGGTCCCTAACTTCTATTTAAAAGGAGAAGTATCTATCTTTAGGGTAATATGGTGCTTGAACTACCCTCCCCTAAAGGTCTTTAAATATTCATATGACCAAGCAAATACATCAATGTATTCTTTCAAGATTGTGATGAATCTTTCCTTCTCATCTGCATCACAACAGGTCCCTAAATTCACCATCTTAGGATTGTTTTTATCTTCTAGGTTGACCTTCTCATACCCACCACTTTCAATCTCTTTAGGAAATGAATTTTGGGCTAAGAAAGCATCTCACCTATCAAAAAGCTTCTCAAGTTCAACTAGGCCTTTAGGTATCACATTGTCTTTCAATTGCATTACACCTTCTATCTCTTCACTTGTTGAGTCAAGAAAAAACTTCCTACATTTTGACTCAGAACCTTCAAAATAATTAGTGGCAAATTTTTCCATACTTTGTAACAAAGCATTAATATGTGCATCATCTTTGAATACCTACCATGAGTTATTGTTATTTGGGACACTTGGTCTATGAATGATCTCAACAGTATACTTATTAGTTACAAAATTAGGGTGAGGAATTAGCAAAGAAGTTGATACTGCTAAGGAATCTTCTCTGGCATTTAGCTCTCTAGGAATTGATTCTATTGAAAATTCTTCAAAACCTTTAATTTCATCCCATACCTAGCTTCTATAGTGCTTCAATCTTTCACTTTTTAACATAAACAACTTCTTGACTTGTTTTACTATCAATTCAGCATCTCCTTTTGCCTTTAACAATCTGATATTTTTCTTCTTTACATCTTCTAGTGCTAGAAGAAAAGCTTCATACTCTTTTGTATTATTCATATTTTCAAAAGCTAAATTGAATAAAGAGGGAAAGTTTGACCTGTAGGGGATACCAATACTATACTAGCCCTAGACCCACTTGAGTAGCAGCTTCCATCAAACTCCAACATCTAGGGTGAATCCACATCTTTTGGCTACATACCTACTTCTTAATTTTTAGACATAATCAAGTAATTAGCAAAGTTAGTTTCTTGATAGAGGATTGGAGGTTTCAAGTCATCAAATGGGAAAACTATATATTTAGACTTGGCTTTAGGTATTAGGGTCACTTTTTGTTTTCCTATGGGTATGACAGCTTGGGACCAATCCATTTTGACTTCTCCTCCCAAATCTCAACACAAAGTTTAGCTAAGGAGCATTTCATAGCTGGTAGGAATGCCTGCTACTAGAATAGTAAGATTTATTCTCTTCTCTAGGAAGGTTGCTAAAGAAACTTGGGCATCTTTGATTTGACCCATTAAGACTACTTGCTTGGAGTCCATTGAATAACACTTGCCAAAAGTCTTGGTTAGAGCAAGATCAAGGGATTCCACTACTACGACAGGCATTATATTATCAGATGCACCAGAATCTATAATAAAATTGCTTAATTTAAAGCCATGAAGGTAAAGGGATACATAAAAGGGGTCCAATTTTTCTCGATAGGATAACTCTAGGCTGACTTTATCAAGATGGATTGAGTCTTTATGATGATTAGGCTTTTGAGGTCTAGTTTCTTCATTGAAAGAAACTTTATTTGTCTATTTAGTAGATACATCAGGTGAAGATTGATGAACATATTTAATTAACTTATTGAGATCACTTGGATTCATTCTCAAGTACGCGATAGGAGATATTTTAATTCTAGATGTTAAATTACAAAATTCAACTATATCAACTACAAAGTCAGGATCAGACCTTTTCAAAATTGGAGTAATAGGAGACTACATCTTTGATGACTTACTCTTGCCTTCTCTTCTAGTTTTGGAATCCTTTAATTGAGTCAAAATTGCAGTATTTTTGGATTGAGAATAATCTTTTGCCACCTTCTACCCTCTATTCAAAATTGAACATGAAGCTTATTCCAAAGTTAAAAGAATGTCACCACATCTATCGAAGTCAAATTTCATACTCAAGGTAGTAATGTAAAGAGTTGCAAGGTCCTTTTGAATGCTCTTCTTCTATTGTTATGTTCACTACGACTACTTTCTCAACTTCAAGTTGTTCATGTCTCACATTTTTGGGACATATGGCCCCTTCATGATCATTAGTGAGGTGAAAAATATACATATTGGTTTTGTTGGGAGGAGGCTCAATTTGTAGTCATTGTTGGCTAGGAGGCAGGGTAAATTGTCTCCTTAGGAAGGAGCATTCTATTTAGGATATTTCCCTTGAATATCTTGATAGGGAAATGTAACTTTAGGGAGTTTCTTTTTTAATGCTAAAAGATCATTAGCCAGCTTTTGAACAAGTGCATGATTAGAAGAAGATGATGTCAAGGCTTGATAATTTGGTATTTCCACATCTTTCTTCCACTTGCTAGATATAATAAGATCATCTTCTAACTCTAAGAAAAGAGTTTGAGATGTTGCAAGTGTTTGAGGATTAGCTCCTTTCATTGGAAAAGAAATATCTAGGGGCATTGCATAAATAAAAAGTAACCTCTCTGATTCTCATCATTTGGCATGCTAGCTGCAAGTATTTGATGGAAAGATTTATTAAACCTAGCTACAAACTCACACATGGGTACATGTATTTCCTTTTTCATCTGGCTTAATTGCATGAGAAAAGAATTTGCATCTTCAGTTGCTTTAAATCTGGCCTCAAAAGAATTCTTCACAGTATTCCAAGAAGTGATGGATGCATTTGGTAAATGATGAAACCAATTGGCTGCTAAATATGTCAAGGTCTGAATGAACAACCTTACAGCAACATCCTATGTTGCTATAGCCAACACTCCACATGCTGTAGTAAAAGAATTTAAATGTTCTTTAGGTGACTTTTTCCAATGTCCACTAAATCTAGGGAGGATTTCTCATGCCACTTTAGGAAATCTTTCCAAATTTCTTGCAAGTTGTAGAGGTCCTATCATGGCACCCCAAGGTTGATTAAGAGCCATTCCTGGTAATCTAAAACTTATAGGGAGGAATGTAATAGCAAAAGGAATCAAAGTTCAGGGGTTGATTAGGGATTCCATAGAAACAAAAGGAATACCACTTTTAGTGGGAGATGAGAGTCTGCTGATAGTTTTAGCTTTGTTTCTTTTCAAAGATAAGTCAGGCTTGAAGTCAATTCTAGCTAAGTCTAGAAAATCTTCATCCACTAATCCTAAAAATTTGTCAGTCCATATATACCTTTTCACAGCCAGGGTGAAATTTCAATTTGATCCAATCAATTATTTGTGCAAGAAACCCTTTCTACAATGGATTCTTCTTGCACTATTGGAATCCCTCTAATCCTATCAGCTATTTCTTCTTCTCTCTGTAGTACTAGTTGTAATTGGAGAGATTGTTGATTATTGACTCAACTAACCTAGGCACAAGTGTTGAGGTTAGAAACAATATCTTCTTTTGTATCTTGAAATCTTAGATTTGGTTGTAGAATAGGAAACTAATTATGGTTAGGAAGTACTATTTCAAAAAACCATATATTTTATTAGGAACCTCAAAGGAAAGAAACTCTATCTTTTAAGTTATTCCCAAGATTTGAAACTTTTGAATAGGAAATTTTTTGTAAACTAATAGATTGAATTCCTAATTATAGATAAGGAATTCTCTGCTTGAAATTTGTTAAACATTATATAAAGTGCAACTAACCTTTTATGAAAAGACCTTTATTGAGGGACAATCTTCCTAATGAGTATTTTTCTGAAAACATAGAAAAGCTTAAATCATCTCATGAATATAAAAAGAATGAGAATACTAAAAAACAAATTTTAATTTTAACAATCAGTATCATCCACAGGATTGAATGTTAAAATTGAAAAATAGAAGAATAATTTGAATTTCACCTCTCACAACCTTTAAATCTCAAAGTAAATAATTTTGGAATATACAAAAAATATGACTTAACTTCACACATAACTGACATTCTCAAGAATGCAAATTACTATAAAGAAAATAATAGTATCTACTTCAAAAAGTTACAACACATAAAACTATAGAATTTTATTTCAATTTGTTGCTAATTCAGGAAATACTATATTCAAAATTCAAACTATTGAATCCTTAAAAAATAGTATTTCTATCTTAGTGTCTATGGAGAGATGAAGCCCCTTAGATATTAGCTATTACATATTTATATGACATAGGGCTGGATAACTATCTAAAATTACTTACTAGGAGTAAATTTTCTTTTAGTTAATGCAACTGTGTTAACTAAATGAATAAAAGGAAACAAAAAGGGAGAAAAAGTGCAACTGTCTAATGATTGTGTGCTATTTAGGAAGAACTGTCCACACTAGTTGTGATTCTTGTGGCCTTCCATGTCTCATAAGTAGTAGTGAATCTAGAAATAACCAATTGGTGGGGTAAACTAATGTAGGTAATTCTCTATTTCCAAACTTTCTTTCCTTATTTAGCTCTATTTCTTTCTCTTCATGCATTTCCAAATGCTTCTGGTTGATTATTAACATGGCCTTAGTATGGGCAACATTTGAACAATCTTGCTTGGAATGCATTTTATTCTCCTGAATTTCTTGAAACTTTTTATGTATCTTATTTATTATTTCTTCCACTTGGGCTACAGAGTCATTTTCTTTACCTGTACAATGTGTATTGAACCACTTTAGGTCTTCTTGAATTATTTCATCCTCAATTTTGAGACCATCTAGAATTTATCTAATCTCAGTTACCCCCTAAACAAGTGCCTTATTCTTCCATTCAATGCAATCCTTAATTACATACAGAGTATTATCATCAAGGCCAGCCACAAGGCATCCAACTAGGAACCTTTGTAACCCAAACCCTTGAATTTCTTCTATCCAAAGCACCACTTTTATGTAATTGTTCTTTTCTTTCTCATAAGCTTCATTTTTTGAATCCACTTTTTTAATGATGGTAGTGGTTTCCTTTGAAACTGTGTCTAAAAGGTTTACTTGTTTTGTAGTTTCATTTAGGACACACTGTAAGCAATCCTCAAATGTCTCTGCAACTTTTTTAAGGAACTATTGATTATCTAAAGATGTTACATCCATATTTATAGATATTTCACTCAAAGGTTTAGGTTACATTCATAAGATTGTGTTGATGTATTGCATCACGCCCCTCATTACTTCCTTCATATCTTATTTATCTTGAGCATCCTTCTAGACCCTATCCGCCATCTTTTTATTTGACACTTCAAAGATCTTCATATCCATTGTGTTAATTCCCTTTCCAATGTCAATTCTTGACACTTGATAATCTTGAGGAGTAAGATCTTCATGAAGGCTACCTTCTGGTGGTTTAGCAATCTCGACTGGTATTAATTCTAGATTCAGTTTTGGCCTCCTTAGCCTTCAAAAATTTTCCTAGACATTTGCTAACCAAATCATCAATAGACATAGACAAGGACACCATACTTCTTTTCTTTTCAATGGAGGTCTCTAGCCACTTAGGCATGACAAGATCTTTTGATAGGCATGGGAGAAACATTAGTCAAATCAAGGGTACCCGATTGATTTTCACCACTCTCAAGCAGCTTTTGAGGGTTAGATACACTATCTTCCATTAGAAACTTGGGGAGCTGATCTAAATTTGACTTTACTTTTGCAGGATCTAGATCAACGATCACCTTATCTTTTCCTTTACATGGTGTTGTTTTCCTAGTAATTGAGTGAGTTATCCTTCTGACATTTGGCACCTTTGTATGAACTTGAAGTTGAAGTGATTGTGAAGTTGCTTTAGCTTCAACTACAAGTGAACCTACAACAAGATCATTAATACAAGGGTACTGATAACTTTTGGCCTTGGGTGTGGGTTTTTATGTCTAGCTTTTGAGTATTTCTCAAGGGCACTAGAGGTAGCTGATTTAATAGTCTTTGATTTCAACCAATTTTTGGTTTTTTTCAAAACCTGTGATGTATGGGAAAGCAAATCATCTTCTTCCCTTCTACTCTAATCAATTTTAGGAATTGGCATACATACAATCTGATTGACATAAAATGGGTCAATCACTTCTTAACTTTCATGTTATTTTATCCCAGTTGTCTTGAGGTTAAAATTAAACATATTAATTTGGCTTAATGTCATCCTTGACCACAAACCTTTTCTAACTTCAAATTCATCTAAGCAGTTAGCCCAGTAATCTTCCAGATGTGGAACATAGACTAGTGAAACTACATGTTTGAAATTATCTTTGGTAAAACTTGTGTTGTCAAAATCTTTTATGGGAGAGTAGGGTCTGAGGCATAAGTGGGAAAATGTTTTCTTTAGTTTATACAACTTGCTTGAAATTTGAGCATCTATAATGGCCAATCTCTATTTGAAATATGAAAGAGGATGACTTTTTGGTGTTTTCAAGAGATTTTATCACATAAACAAGCTTCCTAAATATCTCAGATAAAATAATGTTGTCTAAACAATAACATGGCAGCCTGCATGGTTTACGAGAAAACCCTCGAACCCTAAGATATGTGAATTTGGGAAACTAAATATAGAAACAACCATAAATATTAATGGTTTGCATTGATTCTTTGGACAATCTATGATTTTCATGCCTTTGGAGTTCGAACACCAATCTTCCAAGGAATACAATCATTTACTCTCCTAAACTCTTTGTAAAATTCACTTGCCTAGAGATCCTTGTAGTACTAATAGATAATCATTTTTTTGGTCTAGGGTAAGTGTGGAAGACCTTGCCACTCCTTAGAAACTGCTAAAATGTAGATTACAAAAGAGGACAAGAAAAATGAGCCAAAATTACTCACAACTAACAGACCCTTATGTAATTTTAAGCAATAAAATTTTCCCAATCAATGAACTTTTCACCATCGACAGTGTTCTAGATAAAGAAGTACATCTAGATTTTGTAGTGAAAGGCGTGGTCATTACTCTTAACTCTATTTAAGAGTAGCACAATGTCGGCAATTTCTCTAATGAAATGCTCAATAGTTAAGGGTTTGGGCAATGTAGAGCCTCCAAGGCCTGGTTTTAAAAGCCAGGTTTGAACTACAATAGAGTCAAAGTCTTTCTTATTTTCATCATATAGATAGTCTGCTTCATCAAATGTCTAGGGCTCATAAGGTTCTTTGTGAGGAATTCTTAGAGCTGAACTAGTACTAACCTTGTTTATCCTAGCTAACACTTCTCTAGAAATTTTCTTGATAAGCCTGGTGCTAGGGTCATAATGATTTTCACATTCAATAACTAACTTTGGACACCAAATGGTTGATGGAAAGGTGCCAACTTTGAGCAACCCACTACTAGCCAACTTTTGGTATATGGGTCTAGACTGAACACTTTTCACCCACTCTAATATTTTGGCTAGATTTTTGTTCACTAAAAAAGTATCTCAGATTTTTGGGAGGGAGCTTAATAGACATGGCTTTTCTAGTTTAGGCATGTTAGCACGAAAAAGAGTCATTGTTTTGTTTGAGAAAAGAGAGTTTGGAGGGATAAATTGAAACACTTTAAAACCAAAATGAGGCACAAAAAAAATGATAGAGGATAATGGTATGATGCACGTACAGTTCTTAACAAAGCTTAGCCCTCCACCGCTTTATCTTACTAGTTGATGTCAAGAGCTCAAAATGACCAAATAAGCAATTATACTAGCTAGAAGGGAAATTTTAAGAAATTAATTTTGGAAATCTCAGGATAGATATGGGCAGGCGAAAGCATTTATATAAAGCATGTCATCTATATGTGACAAAACTTGCAAGGTTGATTATTATTAAAACCCATCAAATCTGCACGTAGATCTACCTCTCATGATATTAGAAAAACTCAATTTCACCTTTTCCCATAAAACCAACTGTACTTTGGCATGAGTTTTCTTAGCTTTTATGCTTATTGTCTTCCATGTCTTCAGAATTGCCATCGGGTGGAACCCATTTTCTGCCTCAAAAATGGAAATCATCTCTTCTAACATGTCATCTATGAGAAAATAAGAAAACATCAAAAAATCAAAAGTCATGGTTGAAGTTGAACTTACTTTGAATCAACTTTAACTTCAACTTCGACTTCATGGAATTGGACTCAGACTGATAGGTAAAGGAAATTTGACCTTTTCAGGTGAAGAGGAATGGGTGAGCTTGAATTTGAAGTTGAAGTATGTTAAGAGTTCAACTTCAACTTCAAATTTTCAAAAAAGGAGACTTCGTCGACAACATTTCATATTGTGTGAAAAGTGGGATAACAGGAAGGGAGTGGTACACCATGTAGATCCTAACTAGTAGCTAACTATGACTCACCTCCTTAACTACATGAGACATGTGAGACAAAATGGTAAAATAGTCACACACACCATACACATGCAAGTATGGTTTAAGTATCATAATAAATCATGAGTCAACTTATCAAATGCCTAGATATTATAATGTATCTCTATGGATACAGACATAGTCATCATTAAAAGCATCTCACATAACATCATTATAAAAGAAACCATGTTTACTAACTATGAATCATAAAAGCATCATTAATATGAAAGTAGTCATATTCATCAAGTAACACATGAAATATAATCAATGACATAATCATCTCTGATACATATGTAATCCAAGTCATAAAATAGTACCATATAAATGTAAATCAAATATACCTAAATATAACATAGGCATGAAATATGCCTAAAAGAGTTTTGACAATCAGATTAGAAAAGAAACTATGGGTGGGCATTATATGAAGAACCAAATATGACATGGGTTAGATTTTTTTTTTGTCATTATGTATTTGTGGTAGACTAATTTTAAGGGATCGATGAAGTACTTGAGTCCTTTCATGTTTTCAGACACTCATGGAAATATCAAAGATAAAAATGGGCTAGTCTTATCAATGACTAAGCTCAAGAATACAAACTTGAACCATTCCTACACATAAAATGATGAGAAATAAGAAAAGGAATAGCAATCAAGGTGCAAAGAATATTTGATGTTTACTCTAACTAGTTCTTGAGTGTGCAAGTACAAGTATGAAGACTTGAGTCTCTTAGAAGATCACACATAAATTACATGCATGAAGCCTTCTAGCTAAGAGTTATAGAGGCCAAGACCAAAGAGGTGAGGAGACAATTGAAGAGGTAGACATGAATTACAAGTGTGGAACCTTCTGGTAAAATCATGAAGGGGCAAAGATTGAAGATTTTGGAGAGACTATTGAGGGGACATGCACAAGCTATAGGCATGGGACTTTCAGGTCGAACTATTTTATTTTTAAAAAATGAAGAGTATATATTGTTCAATTATTTTTTATGGGACTTAGTATTATAGATATGAAACCTCTTAGCATACCATATTTTAAATTGTAGAAAAGGTTGAGAAGGTTTCCATTTTTAAGACATAAAGGGATTCAACATGCATAAATGACTACAAGTAAGCATAAAGCTTTATCAAGTTTAGATTATATCATATAAGGCTATAATTTCCAATTGAGATTCTATCAAAATATTTACAATAATTGAGAGGGTAGGGTGAATCAGTTATCCAAGGTCCAAATGTACAAATAAAACTTTTTAGCACTTCACAGATTCATATCCATATCATCATATCATGCATGTATCCATTAGATCATCCAATACCTTAACATAGTAGGTTACTATCCCAGGTCAAAATAAATTTTTAGAAATGTAAACATAAAATACAAAAAAATTATTCACACAATTTGACACAAGTATTTAACGTTGAAACCATATTTGGGAAAAACCACTAGTAACATGCTACCAATTTTCACCCTTTTGAAGTAAGCCCTATGAGGAGCCAACCCTATTAAAGGTTACAATGCACATTGTTAAATGTGACTTGGTTAAAGGATTTCAATCACCCTATTAGGAGTGAACCTTGTTAGAGGACTTTTAAAAATTCCATTAGAATGTCACCTAGTTAAAGTATTTACAAATGACTATTAGGTCAACCTTCATCCAAAGGATTTATCTAGACTGATACAATGGTCAGAAAGTAGTAGTAGGACTTGATCTAATAAAAAACTAGAACTCACTTATAGATTACAAATATCTAGTTTAGTCCTCTATTCTACTTGCCATTCATACTCTTCATCTCTATTTTCTTGTTCACCCTTCAAGCCTTCAACTCCTTCAACTTTCTTGCACGGTATACCAATTGTAAATTCATTTCCTTAGCCACCATATAAAGCAACGCCTTCAAATTATTTGCCACACTTATTAGCCTCATTTGATTCTAGCTTTGGATCCTCTTATAAAGAGAATTATGATCTCTCCACTTAATCACAATTGTCCATCTTAGGATTAGGTCATTTTTATCGAATCCTCCCTATTTCTATTTTTCTCCCTCTAGAAACTTCTCTTACAGTTTTCCTTAGATTTGCCTCAAAAAAATTTACCTTGAATTATATGCCTCCATCTCATCAAGATTATCTTCCACATGCTTTACAAAATTTAAGAAATCAACTTTTTCATCTCATATTTGTAAAATCTTTGATTAAACTCGTTTTGTTTTCACTCAACATCCACACTACTTACTTGACAATAACAGTCTTCTGATGCTTGGCCAAAACTACGTTACTTGACATCTACTAAGTCTTCATCACTCAATCACCACTATTATTTCCCTAAGGCTCAGCACTTACTAAATTTTATTGATCCTTGCACCTACTATTTTTTTTGACACTCGACACATGCTAAATTTTTTTTAGCTTGAACTAAGTTTTCTTTACCTACACTATTTTCTCAACCAGGCTTAGCAAATTTTTTTATGAAAACACTTCTTCTAGGTTAGTTAAAGTAACCATCCAATTTAGCCTTAAGTATATCAATGATACACTATATCATCAAAGTCTTACTTGGTCTAGTGCTCTTTCTATACACCATATAACTCAACTTTTCTCTAGGTACTCTTGTTATGCTTTCTTTTCAAATCCTCTTCATCAATCAGTCGAATGATAACATTTAGACCAAAAAGAAATTGTCTCACCAACAAGTAGTAGGTTTGACATCATTGACAAAATAATGATTATTCTATGATAGGTTCCACACTTCAAACAATCTCTTTTCAACAATCCCCCTCTTTGGCATTGATGCCAAAACAATACTAACAACAATACCAAAAAGAAACTTAATACCTTTGAAACTCTACCTCGATCAATAGGTGTTCTTCCTCTATATAGGGTAATGCAAACTTTATCAATCTCCTTCAATGTATCTCCCCCTTTAACTTCTGTCAGCATAATTTCCTTCTTAATATTTTTTAATGTATATCTCTTATATCTCCCTTATCAGGTATATCTCCCTCTATTTCAATATCTACCTCTCTTAAGATTGTATGGCTTCAATATATATCTCTCCCTCTTTGACAATAATGCCAAAGACTTATCATCTAAACATGCAGATATTATTAATCCAGGTTCTCCCTTTGTCACCTTGCTTGTGACTATAAATCTTATGTTTCAGCTCCTTGATTACTTTAGGCAGACCTGTTATCACTTAGGTTTGCACCCATGTCCAAGGCCTATGCACGAGGACAACCTAGTGAAACATGGAAACAACCTCCAAGTTGTGGGACTTGAACTGCAAGATTGAGTCTCCAGAGAAGGCCGGCTTCCTGTTACTATTAGGGCACACCTATCTACTCTTGGAGAGGAAAAGTGAGAAAGAAGGAGCACGAAAGCAAATCTACCTAGTCTATTATAAGGAGGTGATGCACCAAAATAGAGTGTTCAGACCCATTTTCGCCCATATATGCACTACAAAACCAAGATAACATTCAAAGACATACACACTCAGACTTATGTTAATCAGTAATCGCATACAGATCAGAGAACCACCTGAATAACACAAGGAAAAGGGTTTCACTTATACATTATCTAGTAGGCCAAGAATAGATACAATATGCCAGTCACAGATCTCAACAGTACACCAATGAGAGGCAAGATGAACGCACATGCACATCGATGGCTGAAGGAGATGATACAGAATGTTATATAGTTCAGAGACATAGGGAATTTTACATTGCAAACCTGCGAGCAGTAGCAGAGAATAACAAAGAAGGGTAAACCTTAAGAAAAGATCAGAAAATTGCCTTTATAGTTCAGGCATAACTGAGGAAACTGGCTCTGCATTAACTGCTCAACTACTGCCATCGAACCCCAAAAATATCTGATCAAAGATCACACTCGAGCATGGTTCTGAAGTACAAAATCAGATATTTGATTGAAGGAATGCCTCGAGTAGACAGAAGCGGCACCAATGAATGATCCTGACATAGTAGATGGATCGACTGAGACGGTGGAGTGTTTACTTATGCCTTGCATTCATTTTTGGCAGGTCAAAATTGATCGCGAAGATCAGATCACAAGATAACATCGATCATCTTACTTCTTGGTTCATGAATCCGTCAAAGTCAAAAGGTCAACCAGGCTATATAAACCAATTGGGCCAATCATCTCTCTTTATTCTGCCACCTAGGGAGTCCTTCCATGATTGACTACCTTAATCAGTCTAACCGCGCCACCTTTCAGACTGTTATTATTCACCGTAACCGCCAGCCGCTAATCGTCAATAGTCAACCCTGGTTTGTCGATAAGCCACGTGTTGACAAATCGCTATGTTGCCAACATATACATCATACAGCTTCTCCATAGCGCGATGGCGCCTATCGTCGATCTGTCTCGATCTGACGATCGTGAAGACTTATCGTACTCCATGCTATTCTTACCCCAAGCCCATCCTATTTGGCACCACCTTTGCAACTACTGTCGTATCCAACCGACACTTGGTAACATGCAAAAATCACACCCTGGCGAGACTTGACCCCACCGACATGTGGTGAAAGGGTGCCATGTCGCTATGCTAAAGATCAAGTAGGTTCACCATGGTGACATGATGCCTGTCGTTGATCTTCTCCAATCTAACAATCATGAAGACCCACCTTCCTACGACCTTCCTCCCTCATAATTCACTGGGCTTGTGGTACATGTGGCACTTCCCTGTTGGTCTATTAGTCATTTTAATCCCTACTGCACTGGCGACATGAAATATGGTCCCAGCAGGACACATGGCGCCCGAGCGCTATGTCACCGATGTGTTTTTGATGGCGAGATAGCACCAACCATAGATTTTTGCAGATCTGACAATCGTGGAGACTCATCCTTTGACTGTGTTGGCCAAACTAAGATCTGGTGCCATCTCATGTTTACATTCTGACCCAGCACATATGGTTGTTCCTGATCTGCCGTAAAACTTACCATTGTGAGACTTTCTGACCCGCTGTGAATCTTTCAACCATGACTGGACCCACCGGACATGCATCAACATGGTGCGATGTCGCTATCATAAACATCATGCATCTTCCCCATAGCACAATGGTTCTCGTCATTGATCTCTATAGATCTGATGGTAGAGATCCTAACCCCCGACTGTGTTAGTTGTGCTGACTGAACTCTGACTTGGCGCACATGGTTCCCTTTGATTTGTCACCGTGACACCAAACTCTGCCAACTGGGAAAATGAAGTACCTAATGCAACCCAACCACTTGCCTAAAGCCTTGCTATTTATCTTCTCTAGCCAGCCAAACATTGCCGCTGAACACGCTGACTCACTGCCTTCGACACTGACTGCCATCGGCACACCTTTTCATCGAGCGCTATGTCGCCATGGGAATTTCTCGGCCAACACGCGATAGTGACATAGCGCCCAGCCATCGTAGAACATTTTTGACCCACCTCCATTGTAGCCCACCGCTGGACCCACCGGACATGTGTTTGCCTGGCGTTATGTCGCGAATGTAAACTTTGCACAGCTTTTGATGGCAAGATAGCGCCAGCCGTAGATCTGACTTAGATCTAACAACAGAGAACTTGCGAGCCATTTGAATATGGGTATTTCGAAGGTGGGAAGGGCAATACAAATTACAAATTCTGGTAGGAATTTAAGATATAACATTCTTGGCATCTCGCGAGGGGCATGAGCCTGCTCAATGCATAAGACCAGTGCCTGCAGAAAACTCCATTGGGCTACAGGGTCAAAAAATGTGAATTTGAGATCTACAAAACCCTAACCCGCCTATTGGGACATTAAAAACCTTGAAAACCCTAGCTCTGTTTCTGTAACTAGAAACAACAATAGAATTTCCTTTGCAAACTAAGACTATCAAAACTTTGGAAGTTGGCAACTCAAAAAGAGAACCCTGTGCACGCGCACTTCTTGAAAAGTAGGAAATAATAGAAAAGAGACTAGACTAACTATGTACATGGATTCACAATTTCATCAGAAACAAGCTTTAAGATAAATCCCATTGATTGGGATGGGGAGAACCTCACCGTTGGGTCTGCCCAGTTAGAATGCATTAGCCTATTTGCAACTGACAATTAGATAGGGACCACTCCATAGTGGGTCAAACTTAGAATGTCTTCTTGGTTTTGCTCTGTCTAAGTCCCACTTGAGGACTAAATCTCCTTCTCTAAAGGTTCTGGCCCTTGCTTTCTTATCAAAACTCCTTTTCATCTACTGCTGATGCATCTCCAGGGCTTGCATGGCCTTGTTTCTCTTTTCTTCCAGTTCAATCAGCTCTGCCATTCTTACTGACATGGCATTATCTTCAATCAATTCTAGCTGATGAGCCAACTCTAAGGAAAGGAATTCCAATGAAATTGGGAGTCTGGCCTCCCTACCATATACTAGCACAAAAGATGAATTCCCAATAGATCTCTTGGGTGTTATCCTATTAGCCCATAGAGTAGTTCTTAATTTCTTATGCCAAACCCTCTGATTGTCTTCTATTGTCCTCTTCATGATTTTGATCAGATTCTTGTTGGAAGACTCAGCCAAACCATTGCCCTAGGGATAATAATTTGATGATGTGCTCAGGTAGATATTTTGATTCATTGCCCATGCACAAATCTAGGTTCCAACAAATGATTTAGCATTATCTGATATGATAGTAGAAGGAGCACCAAACCTAGACACAATCCCATCAAGGAATTCAACAACTAATGGTTCTGTAACATCCTTCAAGACAACTACCTCTGTCCACCTAGTGAAATAATCAGTAGCAACCAAAATCCATTTATGACCTGCACTAGATGGAGGATTAATAGGGCCTATGAAATCCAACCCCCACTGGGTAAAGGGCTGATCCACCTGAATAGGATGAAGAGGGAGAGCTTCAAGCCTTTGTTTACCTGAAAAGAAAGCACATTTCTCACATTTTCTCACATACCTATAACAATCATGGAACAGAGATGGCCAATAATAACCAGCCCTCATGATCTTCATGGTAGTTGTTCTTGCAGAGAAATGGCTGCCATCAGGGCCATCATGAAGTTCTTTAATCATCCTTTCAGCCTGATCCTCTTCAATGCATCTCAACAGGGTCCCATTAAAATCCCTCCTGAATAGGATACCATCAATTACAACATAGGGAATGGACTGTAGCCCATATTGTCTCCTTTTGGTTCTGTCCAATCCCTGAAAGTATCCATTCCCTGATAAGAAATTCATCATGTCATTTATCCAGCTCCTTGGACCATTAACATTTCTTTCCTCTTGCTACTCTGCTATTACCATAGCAGCCTCCTCATTTGAATCCTGGTCTGATAACATTTCTTTGCATAATCCTCTCCCTCTTACTAGCTTGGTAATCTGAATATCAACATCATATTCCATTACCCTAGTGATCCATCCAGCTCTCTTTTCACTGATATCCTTGCTTAACAGAAAAATTTTCACGTTGGCATGGGGCACCAACAAATGGATCTTATTGTGGGATAAGAGGTGCCTGAATCTCTTCAAGGCTCTGATGACTGCAAGGGCCTACTTCTCAACAAATTTGTATTTATCTTCATATTCCTTGAGCCCTTCACTAAAGAAGGCTATGGGTTGCTCCTCATCCTTGTCATTTGTTTGAGTCAAGATAGCAGAAATACTTGACTCACCACCTAGAGTGTAGAGGATGAAATCTTTCTCAAAATTTGGATTCATGAGAGTAGGGGCTGAGGCTATGGCTGCTTTGATATTTTCAAAACTCTCCTTCCCTTCCTTGGTCCATGAGAAGACCATATCTTTCTTAAGCATAGTTGTAAGAGGTTTCACCATGGTAGCAAGATTAGGAATAAACCTTCTTACAAAATTTATTCTACCAAGGAAACTTTGCAGCCCCTTCTTGTGTTTAGGAAGAGAAAGGGCAAGTATAGCCTTTGTTCTTTCTGGATCAATGGTCAACCCATCCCTAGATACAATGTGTCCCAATAATTTCCCTTGGCTTGTAGCAAAGACACATTTGGCTGGGTTAAGGGAAACCTTAAACTCTCTACATCTTACAAATACCTGTCTCAAATGACCAAGATGATCCTCTACATTCTTTGAATATACAGTTATATCATCAAGGTATACTAAGAAAAACTTGTCAATTAATCTTTTGAAAGCCATCTCCATTGCCTTTTGGAATGTGGCACCCGCATTTGTTAGCCCAAATGGCATCTTGCAATAAGCATAGGTGCCCCATTTAGTAGTGAATGTTGTTTTATGTTTGTCAGATTCTTTAACCAGCACTTGATTATAACCAGAGAATCCATCAAGAAAAGAGAATCTCCTTGACCCACTGACCTTAGATAGAATCTGCTCCATGGAAGGGAGAGGATGGTGATCTTTAAGGGAAGCCTGATTAAGATCCCTAAAGTCCACACACAATCTGATTTCTCCACTCTTCTTCCTTATAGGGACAAGGTTAGCTACCCATGATGAGTGTTTGATAGGAAATATTATATTAGCCTATATCAACTTGGATAGTTCTTTTCTCATTAGGGGCTCAATCTTAGGATTCACTGGTCTCTATTTTTGCCTTACTGGTTTGGCCTTATCAACTGAATCTATGGTATGCTGAAACAAACTTGGGTCAAAACCTTTTAAGTCATCATATGTCCAAGCAAATACACTATTAAATTCTTGACACAGATGAATGAAATTTTCTTGCTCAGTTCCAGAACATACCTTCCCCATATTCAAAGATTTTCCATCAGCAATTGTAACAGGGGCATAATCATCTTTTTCTATGGCTAGATTCATTCCTTTCTTGTCTCTTGTCTGATCATCAGGATTAAAGACACTCTCCAAGGTAATGAGACCCTTGGGAAACTTATTGGAACTGAGGTGAATAATCTAGTCACCATATTTGTCTTGCAACCTTGACTGATTTCTATCTGAGAATTCTACCTCATTCTGCAAGAAACTCACAATCTGCTCATCAGAATCAAACACTTGCCAATGAGTATTATTATTAGGGACAGCAGGCCTCACTACCACCTTTATTTGTTGCTTCTTCTCCTCCTCAAGATTCCCTGGTACATCATAAGATGCACCCATTACTGCAAGTCTATCAGCATGTTTATTTTCTTTCCTAGGAACGCTCTGAATATTAAATGCTTTGAAGCCCTCAAGCAAATCCCAGACTCTGTGTTTGTAAGACTTGAGCAGGTTGTTTTTGGTGATGTTTTGATTTCTCACCTAGTTCACTACCAACTCCCTGTCTCCATATACTTTCAAGGCTTGGATTCCCCTCTTTTGGGCAAGTAAGAGACCTTGAACCAAGGATTCATACTCGGCCACATTATTGGTACAACTGAATTGGAGCCTAAAAAAGAAATAGTATCTTATTTGTGCAGGAGAGACCAACATAACACTGGCCCATGATCCATTTCTATTCCTTGAGCCATCAAAGTACATACTCCATATTCCATTTATATCATCATTAGTCCCAACAAGACCAGGAACTTGAGCCTATTTCTCTATTATGCAATATGTACTAAGGCCTGTCTCAAGAGTTTCCGACATAGGCTCAAACTGATATGCATTTTCCCACTCATCCAAAAAGAAATCAAGAATCTTTGCTATGGAAGTGACAGGCTCACTTACCATGTCATTTTCATCCATCTCTAGAATAGGGCAATTCATATTGATGAAGTTGGGGGTGTAGGGTTCAGTGTGATGAAGGGCTTGAGGCTCTACTCTAATTGAAGCATTAGCTTCGTATCTGGTCTTAAATGACATATATGACCAATCAGCAGATATGAATCCACCTATTTGGGCAGTGAAGTCTCTTGATAGAAAAGTATGGCTTGACTTCAGCAACTGATATGTCTTGGATCACAGTGCAACCAGGGCATGCATGTAGGGCCATCTCCACATTCCTAAGGATACCTACGGTTTTGACAGTACTACCATCTAATTGTAACACATCCCTAACAATGGGCTCATATTTCATTCCTAAAGCATTAGCAACACACCTAGGCATTACTGAGCTACTAGCCCCTGAATCTATCATGCAATTGTGGACTAATTTGCCTCCTATAATCAGAGAAACATAGAATGGAGGAGGTCTAACATTTTTATTTATCTCCACGTCCTCTGCTGGTTTTACTAGACTTGTGGCACTCTCTATGGTAGATGGCTGATACTTGCATTCAATCTTCTGTAATTCTTGCTGTAGCATCCTCTTCTGCATTAGTATGGTAGCGACAGCATCCCACATAGAAATATTCACATTGGTCTTCTTCATTTGCTCTACCACACTGAAAGGTGTATTAGGAACTTTGGTAAAAGCTTTGGGAGCTGCACCTATAAGAGGTTGAGATGGAGCAACATAAGGATCACTTGCATCCTTCTTTCTTGGATCTTGCTTTTGCTATTGTGAAGTACTTGTCTGCTCATTTGCTACTTGTATATAAGGTGTAGCACTTGAAGTTGAGGCCTGCTTAGGAGAAAGAGGATCAGCATGTTCCATAGCTCTCTTCTTGCTTCTTGTGTTATGAGCAACGGAATCCTAGTTTACATTACAATGCTCCCCAATCTGATAGTTCATGAAAGAGCAATTTTCCCATCCTTGAATATATGAGGCCTCCTTGGGATGATTTTCCTTGTATGATTGCTTTGCTGCAGGTTCTTGGACAGTTAGGGCCATATAAGATTCTACCTTCTGGCACATGCAATAGGTATAAGAATAGTTGCAAGAAGGACAGAAATATTGATCTTGGGCCAAGTTATTTTGAGGAACTACAGCTCTGTTCTGATTTGAGCTTGAAGCAGAAGCATGACTATTTTGCCTACCTTGATCAAAAGAGCTATTCCACTAATTAGGAGGTCTACCACCACTTGGAGCTTGATATTGTAATTGGGGGGGCTTGCCACCTTGAGCTTGTTGCCTTTCTAAGGCCACCACCTTGTTACTCATTTTTTCTATCATAGAAAAACTATCCTCTAATCTCTTCCCTTGGTCCTTCAACTCCCTCCCCTGTTCTTGCAATTTTTTATCCAAGCTCTTCTCTCTTTTATCTGTATTCAACACTAGACCTTGGAGCATTTCTTTGAGTTCATCTATCCCATTTGAGGATATAGAAGCTTGAGGGACTAGAGTGAGGGCTTGTGATGTAGAAGTTGTAGGAAGAGGGTCTATTGCTGGTTGGTGGTTGGGAACATCAGAAAAGAAAGGCATAGAGGGCCTTGGAGCCAACTTTCCTCCTTGTATTAGGATGTTCTCGGCATTTATGGTTGTCTCATAAACATTAGGCAAGGTATCTGCTCCCATAGTTTGGATTGTAGTGGCAATATCACTGTTAAAAGCTCTAAGGTAATGCAAGAAGGCATTACCAGGGGTGGGTTTCACTGAAGTAGGTATTCTATCCCATGCCTTTTGAAATCTATAATTAAAATCAGTCATACATTCATGGGGGGCTCTTTTAATTGTAGTCAGCTACTCTAATAGTGACAAATGGTCACTCTTATCCTTGAAATGTTTGCATAATCCCACTCCTAATCCATCCCAATCAGTTCTAGAACCATGAGCTAAGCCCCTATATCATTGTAATGCTTTTCCTTTTAAAGATGAGGCTAGAAGTCCGACAGCAACATCATCTTTTGTAATACCATGGATATTATAGACATTTTCTATTTCTTGGATATGCTCTAAAGGGGAGATGGAAGCTTCACCAGTAAAATCAGGTATACTTTTTAGTGCAGATACTGGTATATCATTTCTTTGAGCTAACAATAGAGGACTCCCACCATTAAAGGTGACAAAAGAATGAACTCTTGGCTGTGCCATGTAAACAAGTGCTCTATTAATGACTAATGATGGAAATCTAGGCTGAGTTCAAATGGTAGAAGGAGTAGAGACAGATCTTACAGGTATATTAACTATTATTCTACCCCTAACTGGTGATAATGAAGCTCTAGTCCTCCTTCTTCTAGGATTTGAAAGGGAAAGCTCTTGATATTGAAATTTACCTCTAGAGGACGCCCTTGTTTCAGCCCTAGCCATGAATCACTGCAACTTTGGCCTGGAACCAGATTGTTGATGTTTAGAGTCACCAAGTACTTGAAGAATCAGCCTCTTGAAGGCTTGAATACTAAAGCCAGTACTACCTCTTTAGCATTAATCTCTGAAACTCTTTCTTCTTGACACCAGTAGACTTTAAATCTTCAATAGGATTGTCCAACCGAGCATGCCAAAAACTATTGTCACTTAAATTTGCACCCTTGTCCAAGGCCTATACGCGAGGACAACCTAGTGAAACATGGAAACAACCTCCAAGCTGTGGGACTTGAACTGCGAGGTTGAGTCTCCGGAGAAGGCCGGCTTCCTCTTACTATCAGGGTGCACCTATCTACTCTTGGAGAGGAAAAGGGAGAAAAAAGGAGCACGAAAGAAAATCTACTTGGTCTATTCTAAGGAGGTGATGCACCAAAATAGAGTGTTCAGACCCATTTCTACCCATATATGCACTACAAAACCAAGATAACATTCAAAGACATACACACTCAGACTTATGTCAATCAGTAACCGCATATAGATTAGAGAACCAGCTGAATAACACAAGGAAAAGGGTTTCACTTATACATTATCTAGTAGGCCAAGAATAGATACAATATGCCAGTCACAGATCTCAACAGTACACCAATGAGAGGCAAGATGAACGCACATGCACATTGATGGCTGAAGGAGATGATATAGAATGTTATACAATTCAGAGACACAGGGAATTTTACACTGCAAACCTGCGAGTAGTAGCAGAGAATAACAGAGAAGGGTCGACCTTAAGAAAAGATCACAAAATTTCCACATGGTGAAAGGGCACCATGTCACTATGCTAAAGATCACGCAACTTCACCATTACGACATGACGCCTGCCGTTAATCTTCTCCAATCTAACGGTCATGAAGACCTACCTTCCTGCGACCTTCCTCCCTCGTAATTCGCTAGGCTTGCGGTGCATGTGGAACTTCCCTATTAGTTCATCAATTATTTTAATCCCTACTGCACTGGCAGCATGAAATATGGTCCCACTAGGACACGTGGCGCTCGGGCGCTATGTCGCTGATGTTATGTCTTGAGTGGTTTTCAATGGTGAGATAGCGCCAACCGTAGATTTCTACAAATTCGATGATCATGGAGACTCATCCTTTGATTGTGTTGGCCGAACTGAGATCTGGTGTCATCTCATGTTTGCATTCTGACCCAACACACGTGGTTGTTCCTGATCTTTCATAAAACTTACTGTCGTGAGACTTTTTGACCTGCCGTGAATCTTTCAACTATGATTGGACCCACTGGACACGCGTCAACAAGGCGTGATGTCACTATCATAAACATTGCACATCTTCCTCATAGTGCGATGGTGCTCATCATTGATCTCTGCAGATCTGACGGTAGAGATCCTAACCCCTGACTGTGTTAGCCACGCTGACTGAACTCCGACCTGGCACACGTGGTTCCCTTTGATTTTTCGTCGTGACACCGAACTCTGCCAACTGGGTAGATGAATGACCTAATGCGACCCAACCGCTTTCCTGAAGCCTCACTGTTTATCTTCTCCGGCCAGCCAAACCTTGCCACCGAACACGCTGACTCACCACCGTCGACACTGACCGCCGTCAGCACACCTTTTTGTCGGGCGCTATGTCACCATGGGAATTTCCCAGCCAATGCATGATAGCTACATAGCGCTCGACCGCCATAGAAAATTTCTGACCCACCTTACGTTATAGCCCACCGTTGGACCCACCGGATACGAGTTTGCCCAGCGTTATGTTGGGAACGTAAACTTTGCGCGGCTTTCGATGGTGAGATAGTGCCAGCCGTAGATCTGACTTAGATGTAACAGCAGAGAACTTGCAGGCCATTTGAATATGAGTATTTCAAAGGTGAGAAGGGCAATACGAATTATGAATTCTGGTGGGAATTTAATATATAACAAGACCCTAAAGTAAGATCCACTATGTACCAAGTTGTAAAATATGCCATTCAACTTAGTTGATGTAGGGCACTACTATTGCTTCACAAGTAGCTTGAGATACGGGTATCATCCCTTATTTACTTCTTAGATATTCATGTGCATCCTTAGGTAAAGATCTTGCGAATATATCTACTATATGTTCCTTTGTATTCACATAATCCATTATCACTTCTTTGTCCTGAACCAGTTCTCTCAAAGAATGATATTTGATTGCTATGTGCTTTGTCTCTGTATGCATGACAGGGTTTTTCAAAATGTTCATAGCACTCATATTGTCATAATATTATACCATAGGTACAATGATGTCCTCTTTCATACCTTTGAGTAACTATTTAATCTATACCACATTTGTACAATTCATTGTAGTAGCCACATATTTAGCTTCAACAATAGATTGTGAAACACAATTTTTCTTCTTACTAGTCTAGGTAACTAGTCTCTTTCCTAAGAAAAATGCTCCACTATTGTACTATTTGTTTCATCAATGATTCTAGCCCAATCAACATCTGTATACGCTCTCAATTCAAACTTATCATTTTTCTTGTAGTGTATGCCATAATCTTATGTCCCTTTAAGATATATCATTATCCTCTTGACAACCATTAAGTGATTCTCCATAGGATTTGCATAAAATGTTGCAACAATCCCAATTGTTAGTGCCATATCAAGTCTTCTATGCACTACATATTTTAATTTACCAATCAGTAGAATCATTAGTTTTGGATAGTTTGTGTGTTGTCACCATGGGGTTGCTAACTAGTTTTGAATCTTCTAGACCAAAAGCCTTTAAGATCTCCTTTACATACTTAGACTGAGTAATGTAAATACCATATTTCATTTGATACACTTACAAACCAATAAATAATTTAATTTCTCCAAACATAGACATCTCAAATTATTTCATCATCTCATCAAAAAATGTCTTAGACAATGCATTTTATCCTCTAAATATGTTATCATGAACAAAATTTTCAGCTAGTAAAATTCATTTACCTCCTTCAATCTTCAAGTATAGGTTGTTGTTGTCATCAATATTTTCAAAACCAATCTTCACAAGATAATTATGCAATATTTCATACCATGCTTTTTTAGCATGTTTTAAACCATATAAAGCTTTATGAAATCTACATACCTTGTTCTTATTGTTAAGATCAACAAATCTTTTAGGTTGTTCAATCTAAACCTCCTCTTCAAGTATACCATTTAGAAATGTTGACTTAACATCCATTTAATAAACTTCAAAAAAAATTGTATGCAAAGTAAGAAAACAAAGTTCTCATACCTTCTAGTCTAGCAACAGGGGTAAATGTCTCTCCATATTCAATTCCTTCTTCTTAAGCATAACCTCTATAAATTACCCTTGCCTTATTCCTTGTTACTTCACCATTCTTATCCAATATATTTCTATACACCCACTTGGTTCCAATAACATTCTTATCCTCTAGTCTAGGCACAAGTGACTAGGTTTTGTGCCTCTAAATTTGATCAATTTCTTCATTCATGACTTTAATCTAGTCTTCATTTTCTAATACATCCTTCATAGTTTTGGGTTCATATATGCTCAACAAGCATGTATTATTTTTTAATCTATTCCTTATCATTGGTCCATCTCCTCTTCCACCAATGATTTTCTAAGAAGGGTGATGTCTTATTATATACTTTGACAATCATGGTTGTATTCTTCTTTCTTCAAAAATCAAGAAATTCTATCTCAAGTTCACTATCTACATTTGTCTTAGGTAACTTGGTATTCATCTCTTGTAATATGATCTCAGCATCAAATTATAGCTCGACTTCTAAATGCAACTCAGCATCCATTAGATTTGACCCAATGGTCACTAATTTTGGTTCATTAATAGCTTGATTTACATAATCATCAACAATCATGTCTTCATAGTAGTACACAAAAATTTTGTACTCTTTAGATTTCTCCGTTTGTTTTTCTCCATGTATTTATGTATATTCATCAACTTTTACATTTTTCCTTTCCTTAATTTTTTTAGTGTTAGTATTTAAACACTTATAAGCTTTTCTTCTTGTGGAATAAACAAGAAATATACATTCTTCACTTTTAGCATCAAATTTACCTTTCCTATTGTCATTAAGAATGTAACATTTTCTTCCAAATACCTTAAAATGTTTGACATTGGGTGAGTGTCCATACCACAAGTCAAAAGGTGTAATGCTTGTACATTTCTTTACTTATACTCAGTTCAAGGTATAGACAACTATACTAATAACTTCTTTCTAGTATTTCAAAGCAACATTCTTCTCCATCATCAATCTTCTAAAATAGTCCATCATAGATTTGTTCCTCCTTTCAACAATTCCATTTTGTGGAGGGGTCCTAGGTGTAGAAGTATGTCTCTTTATTCCTCTATCATTATAGAACATTTCAAATTAATTTGATGTAAACTCTCCACCTCTATTAGATCTGAGACACTTTAGACTTTTACCCGTCTCTTTCTCAACTCTAGCCAAGTACCACTTAAACATTTGGAAAGCATCAAAATTCTCTCTCAAAAACATAACAATCATCATTCTAGAATAATAATCAGCAAATAGCATGAAGTATTTGTCGCCTTTGTAACTTTTCACACTAATTACTCCACATAGATCAATATGAACTAATTCCAAAATTAAATTTGATGTATGAGTCTTAGTCTTAAAACTAGACGTTGTAATCTTGCCTAACTGACATTGTTTACAAGTTACATTATCTTTTTTCTTCAGTTTTGGAAAACTTCTGACTCTTTTCATCTTACTGGTACTAACCAAATTATCAAAATTTACATGACATAATCTTTTGTGCCATAGCCACACATCATCAAATTGTACAACAAGACAAGTAGCTTCATTCATATCAAGATAAAATAGATTACCTCTAGTTTAATCACCACTACCAATGAGTTCTCCATCAAAATTATAAATCTTAACCTTTCTATTTTCAAATTTAGCCTTACATCCTAAAATATTAAATTGTGACACACTCAAAAAATTATAGTTAATTCCTTCTACATAGTAAGCATTGGCACACATGATCTTATCTGTCATTTTTATTGATAATTTTCCTTTTATTAGACAGGGTGCATCAATACCAAATCTAACACTATTTCAATACTAATGTACAAGAGAATTTAACATACTTTTATCTCAAGCCATGTGATCGGAGAAATTACTATCAATGATCTATATGTCACCCTTGTTTACATAAGACACTAATATAGTTGCCTCATCTTCATCAGAATCATCCTTCATTGCAACATAGACAACTTCATCATCATAATCATTTGATTCTTCATTGGATTCTTCTTCAGCAATGTAGCAAGCCTTCAAGTTCTTTTATCTATATAATCTTTGTTACTCTCATCTCTTTTACCTCTATATTTGTCTCCGCTTATATTGTTCTTCTTCTCTTGACACCTTGCAGCAATATGATCAACCTCATTACTATTGAAACACATGATAAGTAACTTACCTTTGTATTTTCCTTTGCCTCTATGAAATCTCCTAGCCAACAATGCTTCAAGCTCTTCTACATCATCTTCATCAATATCACTATCACTAGAAACATGTTTGACCTTTTTCTTTTTCTTATCTCTAGGCTCCTTCAATGACAATTTAGCTTTGAAAGAAGATTCAACATTCTCTATTTTGAAATTATCAAAATTTGAAAGCTCAAAAGCAATAAGTCTACCAACCAATGCTTCAAGGGCTAAATCATTATTAAGAGTTCATCTTAGTTCTTTTATAGTGAAGACTCTAATAGCATGGATAGGCAACATGGTTCTCAACACTTTTCTAATCACAAACTCATCTTCAATTATTGCATTAGATCAATTGGTGGCATTAATGATTTCCTTGAGCCTAACATAATACTAAACTATATTATCACCTTGTTGCATTCTCATTTCATCAAACTTACCTTTGAGACTTTAAGATTTGGCTCTGAAGATAATCTTATCTCCTTCATAGAACTTGTGAAGGGTATCCCACATCTTTTTGGAATTATTACACTCTTTGATGTCATTAAACTTAGAATAGCTTAGGGCAGATGCAATCTCCAACATTGCCTGATTGTGTTCTTTCTTTTGTTTTAGTTCTTCTCCTCTCATACATCCAACTATTTATACATACTCAGTAGTTATAGTTGATAAATAAAAATTTCCAAGTCATCCTAGATGCAACTTCATCAAACTTTCCCATGCAAGAAATTTTTTTTTAAAAGCTTGGGTAACTATCTTTTGGATATCTTGATCTTTAGCTTCTAGTACCTTCAAACTGCTTCCTCGCAATCACCAAGGCTCTGATACCAATTGTTGGAATATTTAGAATAACTTAGAGGGGGAGGGGGGTGGAACTAATTATCCAAGGTCTAGATGTACAAATAAAAAAATTTAGTACTTAATAGATTTATATCCATATAAACATATCATGCATGCATCCATTAGATCATCCAATACCTTAACTTAGTAGGTTACTATCCTAGGTCAAAATAACTTTGCAGAACTATAAACATGTAATACCATAAACTCATTCACATAATTTAATACAAGGATTTAACGTGGGAATCCAATTTTGGAAAAAAACACCAATAACATGCTACCAATTTTAACTCTACTATAGTGAGCCCTGTGAAGAGACAAACTTGTTAAAGGTTACAATGTACACTATTAAATGTGACCTAGTTAGAGGATTTCAATCACTCTCTTAGGAGTGATCCTTGTTAGAGGACTTTAGAACATTCCATTATAATTTCACCCAGTTAAAGGATTTACAAATGACTATTAGATCAACCTTAATCCAAACGATTTGTCCAAATAGATACAATGGTTAGAAAGTATCATTAGGACATGATCTAATAACAAAATAAAACTCACTTGTAGATTACAGATCGCTAGTTTAGTCCTCCATTCTATTTTGCATTCATACTCTTCATCTATTTTTTCTTGTTCATCCTTCAAGCCTTCAACTCCTTAAGCCTTCTTGCTCAGTATGCAAATTGCAAATTCAATCCCTTAGCCACAGTATAAAGAAACACCTTCAAATTATTTGCAACACTTATCAGCCTTGTTGCTTCTAGCCTTGTATCCTCTTATAAAGAGAATTATTATATTTTCTGCTACAATCATCCATCTTAGGGTTAGGTCAAATTCATCGAATTCTCCCTTTTTCATTTTGTTCCCTCTAGAAAATTCTCTTACAATCTTCCTTACATTCACCTCAAAATGATTTACCTTGAATTCTGTGCCTCTAGCTCATCAAGCTTATCCTCCACATGCTTCACATAATTGAAAAAATCAACTTTGTTAGCTCAAATTTGTCAAATCTTTGATTAAAATTATTTTTTTGTCACTCACCATCCACACTATTCACTCAAAAGTAGTAGTCTTCTGATGTTTGTCCAACATTGGGTTGCTCAAAATCTACTAAGTCTTCCTCGCTTGATTTCCATTGTTCTTTCCCTAATGCTTGGAACTTACTAAGTCTTACTGACGCTTGGAACCTACTATATTTTATGATATTCGGTACATGTTGAATTATGCTCAACCTGACTTAAGTTTGATCAGCTTACATTATTTTCTTGGCTAGGCTTAGAAGACATTTTTCTATGGAAACACTTCTTCTAGGGTTAACTAAAGTAACCCTTCACTTTAGCCTTAAGTAGATCAATAATACACTATATCACAGAAGTCTTACTTAGTCTTAGTGCTCCTTCTACACACCATATAACTCAACCTTTCTCTAGGTACTCTTGTTATGTTTTCCTTTCAAACCCTCTTCATCGGTGAGTCAAATGATAGCATTCAAACCTAAAAGCAATTATCACATTAGCAAGTAGCACATTTGACATCATTGAAACAATAATGATTATTCCGTGATAGGTTCCACACTTCAAACAATCTCTTTTAAATAGCTGCTTGAGGTATTCTTCCTTATTTATATCTCTAGTTCTCTATCATAAGAGATTTTAATGTGTTTTAAGGTATGCAAGTCATGTTCAAGAATGTCTAGTAGTGTTCAATTGACTAAATAAGAAAAGGAGGCAAGTAATAGAATCAAGTAAATGCTTATAGATGAAAAGTTTGTAAGTCTAATACATGAGCAAATTAGTAAATTCAACCTCCCAACATGAGGTACAACATGGAGAAATAGTCATCTTATGTCTTAATTTTTGGATGAATGCGAATGAATCAAGGAAAAAATCATTCTTGGTTATGTCCAGAATAAGGTTATTTAGGTCCTGTGCGAGTAGAATTCTCATAATGTGAAGGATAGAGAAGATATCTATTGTTTTCTAAAGGCAACTTTTTTTGATTTCTGAATATGGCTAAAATATTACATAATTGTTGTATTTTAGAGTATCCCAATTATTTTATATGTAGAAACTAAAGTGAAGAATTCATGATATTAACATAAGACTATGAAAGGATACAAAGCATAAAGATGATGCTACAATAAGAAATCAAACCATTTCAGTAGCCTTATCAAGTTATATGCAACTATAAATCAGCAATTGCTTATATAGATAACAGTTGGGATGATCAACTTGTTTATTACATATTATATCTATGGAAGATAAAGACAAATAATTGTGCATAATTTACATGCTGATTATTAAAAAAATTATTTGTTGTTAAGGCTAGAGGAAAGAGAGTGGCATCAATAGAAGGGGAAAAAAGTAGATGAAATCCAAACTCTTATGTATTTTTCAGTTCACAAAGTAAAGTGCATTAACATGAAACAAAGCATGAGAAGCTTAAAGGATTTGGAATTAAAATGAGTTTATTCAAATTTCAACATTGTACCTATACTTAGAGAATTTTATGTAGGAGTAAATAATATTAAAATTCAACATTCAATTAAATCTTCGAGGTATGTTCAAATATTCAAGTATTCATTCAAAGATGGTTGTATGTTAAGATAAGACATTTTTTTTCATATTATGACAGAGAAAGGTTAGTTACAATATGAAAAGAAAATAAATTCTACAGGATCCCTAAAATAGACAAAATCAGAATGGAGACTGCAATTGATCATAAAATGAATGTTTTATCAAGCTAAGAATCCAGATTGTTTTAAAAAGAGGCTACCTACTTTATCAAATAATTTCAATTAGAAAAATGTTCATTTCAATAGGATTGTTCCTTTTTATAGGATTAATATCAATCTTGAATTTAGACTTATGGTAAATCATAAAGTGAAGGTATGTAATGCTAGATTTATAAGCCTTTTAGGCTTCCATCAACATAATCCATAGAGAATGAATAGAATTTTGAGTTCTCAATGAAGCATGTGATTCAATCCAAGGAAGCATAACTATGGCTTTTAGGGGTGACATGATATTCATAGAAAAAAAAGGTGTCAATTTTATATATTTATGATAAAAGGGGGAATTAGTTTTACTACAACATACTCAAGTTTACTTGAGTAATTGTCCTAAAATGGTAATGCTATTTTTCTACACACAAATGGACAATGTTTGGGTTGTGAAATTAGTTCACAATTGACAACCAAAGCTTTAGAATGAAACAACAAAATTCAAAATCATGGTATTAAAAGAATGTGCTTAGACATAGTTTTGACCATAGGAAAAATATTCAAGCAATAAAATAAGAATAGACCAGGTGTGGATCCAAAGATATAAATTAAGTAAATGTTGCTTCAACATTAAAATGATAGGATTTATAACCTAAAGTTAATGTTGGAAATATGATTGAAAAGCTCAGAAATATGATTGAAAAGCTCACTATTGAAGATCAAATAAGGAAGATTGTTGTAAAAAAATGTTTCCAATCATTGTTTTGTCATTGATGTCAAACCTGCTATTTGTAGGGATGCTAATTGCTTATAAGATCCAAGTACTATCACTTAGTTGATTGATGAATAGGACTTGATCAACAAGATGTAACAAGAGCGCCTAAGGGAAAGGTTGAGTGATGATATTGTAATGAAGTGCAAGGATTAGTTAAGACAATGGTTATATGATGTATTGATAACATACTCAAGGATACAAAGGTTGGTCACACTTAGAAACATTGGAGGAAGAAGTTGTAACAAGGTGGTATGCAGAGCTTAAACTAAGATCTTTTAGTGAGAGTTGAGCAAGTTAGTTGAATCCGAGCAAATTCTCAGTAGGAGTCGAGTAATAAGAAATTCTAGTGTGTGCTGAGTGATCTTTAGGTGCCAAGTGAAGACCAAGTGCTGAGCATCAAAGAATTCTTAGTTGGTGTCAAGTGATCTTCAGGAGCCAAGCATCAAGAAAAGCATAATGGGTGCTAAGTAACGCAGTATGTGCCAAGCACCAGTATTTCAATAGTGTTGAGCTGTTGCATTATTTCAAATTATAAAGATTCACCAAATTTGAGCCAATATAGTGGTTACATTAAATTTTATGAACGAGTTGGAAGATAAGGATGATGAGTTGTTGGCATAGAACCCTATGTAAACCATTTTTGGGTAAATTCTAAAGGATTATTCAAGATTTTTCTAGAGGAAATAGAATATGGGTTAGATGCAATGAATCCTACCTAATCCATATGAATTGAAAATAAATATTTGAAGAATCGAGTAGGAAAAGTTACTCCAAGAATTATATTTAAGGAGTCATAGACTAAGAAGAAAAGAGCTACTTATATTGGTGATGTTGAAGGGCCAAATCTATGAAGTGGTTAGAAGGGTGTCAAGGAGGAGACATCTAGAAGAAGGAAAAGCACAGAGGCTATGCTTCTATGAGTGGTCATAAAGAGATGATTGCACCGGTACATTGAGCATGGAGACTCAAGAGAACTAAGCTTGAAAGGAGAAAAAACTATCAGAGTTGCAAAGATTGAAGGCTAGGCAAGGGTATGAGCTGAGAAGTGATCTGAAATCTACAAGATAAGTTGTATGTTGTAGTCAGGTCAAGATTTTCTAATACTCTCTAGCAATTGTATTAGATATGGAAATCCTATGGACTTAGGTTGGTTTAATAGCCATTTTAAAATCCTTTAACAAGGTGACATTCCAAGTGAATGATCTAAACTTCTCTAACTAGGCCCAATTCTAACAGGGTCATTAAATCCTCTGACAAGGTCACATTTGACAATGTGTTGTAAGCCTTTAATAGGGTAGGCCTTTTATAGGGCATCACTTCAGAAGAGTGAGAATTGAGTAGCATGTTACTAGTAGTTTTTTCTAAATTGGGTTTCCACATAAATCACTATGTTATGTGTTGAATTTTCATGTGTTATACTTGCATATTGATTTATGGTAACTTGTTAATTAGAAAAGTTAAAAGCTTGGATGAATGAATAGTTAAATGAGCTCATTATACTTAGTGAAATGTTTGAATAGGACATTTGGACCTTGAATAACTAATTCACCCCCCCACCCCACCCCCACCCCCTTAGTTATTCTAAAGCATTTCTAACAATTGGTATTAGAGCCATCTGCTGATTTAGTTTCAAGGTACTAGAAGTAGGAAGATCAAGATGTTCAAGAGAGAAGTTCCTAAGCTCAACAAAGATAACTTTGCTGCATGGCAGAGTTTGATGAAATTGCACCTTAGATCAATAGGAAACCATGCACAAACCTCAATTGGATCAGAACATGTAACTCTAGTAGGACCTTTGACTATAGATGATTTGAACAAAAAGAAGAAGTACAACCCAACAATGTTGGAAATTGGCTCTGCACTTAACTATGCAGAATATGATGACATCAAAGGCTATGAAATTGCATTCAAGATGTGGAAAACCTTATCAAAAATCTATGGAGGAGATCAAAATGTCTAGAGAGAAAAAAGAGAAAGCCTAAGAGGAAATTTTGATGACATGAAAATGGAGGAAGGTGAAAATGTTGCTTGGTATGCTGCAAGAATTAAAGAAGTGGTAAGTGCAATAAGGAGTCTAGGTGGTCAATTGGAAGAAGAAATAGTCATTAGAAAATACTTGAGAACTCTGCTCCCTATCTATGCTATTATAATTTCATCCATCCAAGAGCTAAGGTGTGTACAAGGGAACACACTAACCTTTGAAGGAATAGTGGGAAGACTGACTGCATTTGAGCTATCCAATTTTGATAGCTACAAACCTGAGAATCTTGAATCTACTTTAAAGGCCAAGATGACAATGAAAGACACTAAGGAGGAAACATCAAGAAAAAAGAGAAGAAAGGGAAAAAATGCATCCAATGATAGCAGCACAGATGAGGAAGAGGTGGAATAGTTAGAAGCACTACTAGCTAAGAGATTCCATAGAGGCAAAGATAAATTAAAAGGTAAGCTCCCTATCATATGTTTCAATTGCAATGAAGTACATCATATTGCAGCAAGATGTACATAGAAGAAGAGCTACAAAGAAGGAAACAAGTATAGGAACAAGAGAGAAGATGATAGCAAAGATTGCAAATAGAAAGGAAAGAGATGCTACATTGTTGAAAAAGATTTTGATGAGAATGATGATGAAGTAGTCTATGTGGCCATGAAGGATGAATCAAATAAACATGAAGATGAAGCAAAAACATTGGGTACCTGTGTGAACAAGAATGACAAGTGGATCATAAATAGTGGATGCTCACATCACATGACAGGAAATAAAAGTAAGTTCATTACCTTTACTCAATATGATGGAAATTGTGTTAGATTTGGTAATGAAGCCCTATTTCAAATCAAAGGAAAAGGTTCTAATAAGATTATAGAGAAAATTTCATGTGACAATGCATACTATGTTGAAGGATTGAATTACAACTTGTTGAGTGTATCAGAGTTAGGCAATGTAGGTTGCAAAGTTAAATTTGGAAATAAAACTTCCAAGATCTATGACACTGATGGAAATTTGATAGGAAAAGGAGAACAAACTAGGAGTAATCAGTTATACCTAGATATGGAAGATTCAACATGTCTTGTTATTAGATTTGATGATGTGTGCTTATGGCATAAAAGGTTGTGTCATGTTAACTTTGATAATCTGATCAACATTAGCAAGAAAAAGAAATTCAAAGGGTTGCCCAAGTTGAAGAAACCTGAGAACACAATGTGCAAACAATGTCAACTAGGGAAGATGACTAAGTCTAGTTTCAAAAAAAAAGCATACACTTCCAATGAAGTAATAGAATTAGTCCATACAAACTTATGTGGCCCCAATAGAAGTACAAAGCTACCTAGGAGATAGATACATAATGCTATTTGTAGATGATTATTCTAGGATGATGACTACTATCTTTTTAAAGAAAAAATCTAATGCATTTCAAATATTTAAGTGGTATCTGGCTAGAGTTGAGAAGGAAATAGGAAAGAACCTGAAATGTCTAAGGTCAGATAGAGGAGGTGAGTTCACATCAAAAGAATCTGAAATATTTTGCAATGACAAAGGTATCAAAAGGAAAAAATTAGCACCAAGAACTCCACCATAGAATGGTATTACTATAAAGAGGAATAGTTCATTGATTGATTCTGCTAGAACCCTGATGATGGAGAAAAATGTTGCACTAAAGTACTGGAGAGAAGTTGTAAGTATTGCAGTCTATACACTGAATAGAGTTCAAGTCAAGAAAGTTAGAAATGCAACACCTTTTGAATTGTGGTATGGTCATTCACCTAATGTTAAACATTTCAAAGTTTTTGGATATAAATGCTATATTCTAAGGGATACTAGAAATGGCAAGTTTGATGCTAAAAGTGATGAAGGCATATTCGTTGGATACTCCACTAGAAGTAAGGCATATAAGTGTTTGAACACTAACACTAGCAAGATCATGGAGAGTGAAAATGTAAATTTTGATGAGCATGCAGAAGTTTAGGTTGATGAGTCCAAGCAATCAGAGGATTATAGATCCTTTTTATACTTGTATGAAGGAATGATAGTTGAAGGCAATGCTGCAAATCAAGTTGGGAATCAACAAAAAACTTTAATATTTGTCGAATCTCAGCCTGTGAATGCCAAGCTGCATTTAGAAGTTGAGCTATAGAATGTATAAAATACACATTATGATTCTAAAAATAGTACACATGAAAGGAATGATGGATTACCAGACCAAGAAGAACAAAATGACTCTAAGGCTGAAGGATCAAACATGGAAAGAAGGACAGAACCAAGATTGACCAAGTATGTAAGAAGACATCACCTTGCAAATCAAATCATTAGTGACAAGGATGTCAGACTAATGACAAGAAATAGACTGAAAAATGAATTATGTCTGTTGAGAAAGGTTGAACCTAAAATAGTGAAAGATGCACTACAAGATGATGACTAGTGTAAAGCCATGGAAGAGGAAATAGATTAGATTGAGAAGAACAAAACATGGTCTTTAGTTCCTAGACCTACTAATAAGAATGTGATTGGTACCAAATGGGTGTTCAAAAAGAAACTTGATAAAAAAGAAGAAATAACATGAAACAAAACTAGACTAGTTTGCAAAGGCTATGCACAAGAAGAACGAATGGATTATGGGGAAAAATTTGCCCCTATTGTAAGAATGGAAGGAGTAAGAACATTATGGATGTAAAGTCTTCTTTTCTTAATGGTATACTAGAAAAGGAAGACTACATAGAACAACTAGAGGGATATGTAGATGAGAAAAATAAGGACATGGTCTACAAACGACACAAAGCACTTTATGGATTGAAGCAAGCACCTAGACCATGGTATGAGAGGTTGCAAAAATATCTTGTGAAAATAGGATCTGAGAGAACAAATGACAATAGAAACTTATACATAAAAGCTAAAAAAGGTAAAGACATTTTAATATAAGAAATCTTTGTTGATGATATAATATTTGGAGCAAAAGATGTTTTATGCAAAGACTTTGCTGATCAAATGAAGCATGAATTTGAGATGTCAATTTTTGGAGAAATCAAATTCTTTGTTGGATTACAAACACATAAATTGAAGCATGGAATATTTGTGACCCAATCTAAATACATCAAGGAGGTACTCAAAAAATTTGGGTTAGAATACTCAAAACCAGTTAGCACACCAATGGCAATATGTCATAAGCTATCCAAGAATGATGAGTCTGCTGAAGTAAATCAGACATTGTATAGGTCAATGATTGGAAAGCTACAATATGTTGTACATAGTAGACTAGACATTGCATTAGCTGTTGGAATAGTAGCAAGATTTTTTGCAAATCTAAGAGAAAATCACTTAATGGTAGTAAAGAGAATACTAAGATACCTGAAAGGAACTAATGACTTTGGTTTGTACTAAAAAAGGAGTGAGAAATTTGAACTAAGAGCTTACATTGATGTAGATTGGGGAGGTAACATTGATGATAGAAAAAGCACCAGTGGAGGAGCACTTTTCTTGGGAAAAAGATTGATTACATGGATCAGTAAAAAGCAAATCTACACCTGACAATCAACTACTGAAGCTAAATATGTGGTAGCTGCTATAAACTATACCAGTATTGTATGGATCAAACATCTACAGGAAGTTATGAAGGAAGAGGTACTAAGCCTATGATACTTTATTGTGATAATACAAGTGCTATCAATATATCAAAGAATCTAGTAATGCATGCTAAAACTAAGCATATTACAATCAAGTATCACTATGCAAGAGAGTTGGTGGAAGACAAACAAGTGAAGATGGAATATGCTAACTCAAAGGAACATATTGTTGATATCTTCACAAAAGAACTACCTAAAGATTATTTTGAGTATCTTAGAGGTACGTTAAGGGTGACACCCCTAGTCAAGCTACTTGAAGAAAAAACAATTATGCCCTACATCAAATGAGCTAAATGTTGAAGATTTTACACATTGATGTAGAGGATGTTTACTTTGGTATTTATGCCTAAAGTAGTAGAAGTGTTGAAGTTCCAAATCAGTCACAAGAAAGGTGATAGAGGGAGACATTGGGTGAACCTATAAAAGCTACACTTGTATATTAAGATGCTAATATATCTTTGGCATTATTTTCAAAGAGGGAGAAGATGTTTGAAACTGATCAATAGGAGAAGGATTAGGAGGATGAAATAGCATAAAACTAAAGATAGAGGGAGAAATTGACAAAAATATTTAGAGGTTGATTAGAATAGTAGAAGATGAGCAATACAGAGGAAGAAAGACAAAGAACAAGGATACAACAACAAAGAGGGAGAAGCATAAATGAAGCAATCAAAATAAGTAGAAGGAGATGTGAAGCTATAGTTTACCTTTTGGCATTTGACTTAATATTCTAACCTAGTTAGTTTGTGGTTGAATAGTTTAGTTTGATGGTTAATCAATTTGGTTTGCCATCAATACCAAAGAGGGAGATTGTTGGAAATATGATCGAAAGGCTCACTGTCAAAGATCAAAGAAGGAAGATTATTGTAAAAGAATATTTTCAATCACTATTTTTTCATTGATGTCAAACCTACTAATTGTAGGGATGATATTTTCTTATAAGATCCAAGTACTATCACTTAACTTTGATTGATGAAGAGGATTTGATCAACAAGATATAAAAAGAGAACCTAAGGGAATGGTTGAGTTATGATGTTGTAGTGAAGTGAAAGGATCAGATAAGACAATGTTTAAATGATGTATTGATAACATACTCAAGGATACAAAGGTTGGTCACACTGAGAAACATTGGAGGAAGTTGTAACAAGGTGGTATGCAAAGCTTAAACTAAGATCTTTTAGTGAGTGTTGAGCAAGTTAGTTGAAGCTAAGAAAATTCACAGTAGGAGCCAAGTAATAGGAAATTCTAGTGTGTGACAAGTGATCTTTAGGTACTGAGTGAAGATCAAGTGCTAAGCATCAAAAAATTCTTAGTTGGTGTCGAGTGATCTTTAGGTGCCAAGCATCAGGAAAAACATAATGGGTGCCAAGTAACATAGTATGTGTCGAGCACCAGTAATTTAATAGTGCCAAGCTGCTACATTATTTCAAATTATGAAGATTTGCCAAATCTAAGCTGACATAGTGGTTACATTGAATTTTGTGAATGAGTTGGAAGATAAGGATGATGAGGTATTGGCACAGAATTTTATGTAAACCATTTTTGGGTGAACTCTAAAGGATTATTCAAGAAGTTTCTAGAGGATATAAAATATGGGTTAGATGCAATGAATCCTACCTAATCCATGTGAATTGAAAATAAGGATCGAAAGAATTGAGTGGGAAAAGGTACTCCAAGACTTCTATTTAAGGAGTCATAGACCAAGAAGCAAAGAGTTGCTGATACTATTGCTACTGAAGGGCCAAATCTACGAAGTGGTTAGAAGGGTGTCAAGGAGGAGACATCTAGAAGAAAGAAGAACACAGAGGCTTTGCTTCTATGAGTGGTCATAAAGAGATGATTCCACTGGTACATTGAACATGGAGACTCAAGAGGACTAAGCTTGAAAGGAGGGCAAGCTATCAGAGTTGTAGAGATTGAATGCTAGGCAAGGGTATGAGCTAAGAAGTGATCTGAAATCTGCAAGATAAGTTGTATGTTGTAGTCAGGTCAAGATTTTCTAATAGTCTCTAGCAATTGTATTAGATATGGAAATCCTATGGACTTAGGTTGGTTTAACAGCCATTTGTAAATCCTTTAAGAGGGTGACATTCCAAGTGAATGATCTAAAGTCCTCTAACCAGGCCCACTTCTAACAGGGTGGTTAAATCCTCTAACAAGGTCACATTTGATAGTGTGTTGTAAGAATTTAACAAGGTAGGCCTTTCATAGGGCATCACTTCATAAGAGTGAGAATTGATTAGCATGTTACTGGTGGTTTTTCCCAAATTGGGTTTTCCATGTAAATCACTATTTTATGTGTTGATTTCTTATGTGTTATACTTGCATATTTATTTATAGTAACTTACTAATTAGAAAAGTTAAAAGCTTGGATGAATGAATAGTTGCATGAGCTCACTATACTTAGTGAAAAGTTTGAATAGGACATTTGGACCTTGAATAACTGATTCACCCTCACTCTTAGTTATTCTAAAGAATTTCTAACAATTAATAGGTTCCATTAGAAGAGAAAAGGTTCTTAAATTATGGAAACTTTGAAAGTTTGGAGAGACTCAAAATTTGTTTAGCACAATAATATTTGAAAGGGAATTAGTATCTAAATATCCATGAAGTTTCAAATAGCCTTCAAAGGGCACAACATAAGCATCATATATATTGTAAATTAATTTTGTTATTTTTTTATTTATAGAAGTAGATGCTCATATTTTATAGATGAAAAGAATAGCATCAATAGAGCATTGTATTTAGGAAGAGAAAATAAAATATTTACTAAAGTAGACCTTGATTGTATATTGGTGTAAATTTTTATCAATTATTCCTTCCTTTTACCATGATATATATTTGTGTAAAATAGGAAACAACAAAATCATTACATATTAGCATTGATAAAACCAATATAGGGGGAAAAGTCTTTATAAAAGAGATAAAAACATAGTTAGAAATTCATTGCCTCAATTTTATGGGTTACAATATAGTGTAACTCAAGTGAAAAAATGATGTAAGAGCTAAAAATTCCAAAGAAATGGTGATTGTTGCAACACAAAGTTGCAAAGATAAATGAGCAAATATTCATTTTCAAGAATATAGATTTTCTATAAGAATTAATTATAACTTATACATATATACATATTCAAGGACAAGTTGATAGTTAATGACAATCCACATAGATTATTGTTTAGATCAGATTTTGTAAGACTTGTGCCAATAAAAAGAATACAACCTTTGAGACCTCTTAGGAAAAAAGTAAAGGAAACTTCTCAAATACAAAAGATCAATCATGAAGTTGAAGATAATTGTTGTCATTTAGGTCATAATCTTTACATGTATATCTTGCTAATAAAATCATATGTCATTTGTATTTGCAATTTTTTTCTTTGTGAAGATATATCTTCAAAAATTTTCTTTCCATTTATAAAGGATAATTGAGAATGCTCTTCTTTTGACACATCACTATAGATGCTTTACTAGTTATGATGGTAAACATAAGGCAAACTTGGTATTGTTATTGCATTGCATTTAGAAAGATAAAGAAACTAAACTTATTCAAGTTACTATAGATATGCCTAAGGATGACTTAGATGGCACTTTGATGAACAAATTTTAAGCTTTCTACCCTAGTGATGCAGTCAATAGATCTAATAGCATAAACTAATATTGATGGATGTGATGCGCACCTACATTTTTCCTAGTATGAAGAAGGGAGATCAAATAGTGTTGTCTATAAGAACCATCAAATGGTTGGTTTAGGCCTATGGACTATAGCTATGGCAAAGAGTTTCAATACTTTGGTAGGCTAGACCATTAGCCATGAATCAATACTTTGATAGCTTTTGAAGTATAGTAAAGGTAAATGTCAGCTAGAGAAGTGTGGGTATTAATATGAATCGTTCACATGGGTTCACCATATAAGTTAGTAATAAATATTAAAATGACTTAGCTAAACAAAAATAGAACATCAAAGGATGCCCAAGACATATGTGGTGTCTTTGATTGCCATGATTGTAGCTATAGTAGATATACATGCAAAAAATGTAATCACAAATATGATTCCACCTCTAGCAAGACAATGTAGGCTATTTGATAGTGTGCCTAAGTGAAAGTAATAGTATCATCCCATGAATACATGGTGATAAGTGGTTGTGAAGAGTCTTTAAAGTACATGAATTTGACAATGCATAGAATAGAGATGATTCTTTTCAACAAGGATAGAAAAAATCCATGTTTACAATGGTTCTGGTGCACACACATTACAAAATTGGAAGCACGGGTAAACTATTTGGCAATATTTCACCTTCATATTATTAAGATTTATGGTAGGCAAGGAAAATTGGAGTAGAGCATAGACTAAAGATTGATGCTATGGTCCATCTCTACCACTTGTTCTAATTCTGGTTCCACCATTTTTCTAAATGGCATTTGAATTTATCTCACATAGTTAGGAGTTCTTACAAAGTATGTTAGGCATGCTTTGTTTTCTTATAGATTTACATTGTAATAAGGGAAAGATCATGGTTTTTTAACTATTTTTTAAAGTATATAGATAGCAGCCAAGAAAGATAGGGGGCTAACCCTAGAGTACAAGAAGAATGAAAGATCAGCCAAATGTTACCTCTCTATTGATGCAGAGAGATTTTAAAACCTTCATAAAATCATGTTGCACATGCATGCATGCAAATTTCATAAATTTATCTCAACAAAGGGTCAACACATGATGATATTGCCCATTCAAATCTACATTGTGGTTGGGTTTTCCTGTAACATGATATGAGATAACAATACAGTAAAAAATAAAAGCATGAAACTAAAGAGGATCTCCCAATGGCTGACAAAGACCATTGGAGGATATTTAGAAAACCTCAATGAAAAGGCCACTCTCAAAAAAATAGAGAGATTTGGCTAATAGGAAAAGAAAAGTAAGATAATGCTAAACTATTAAGATCTTATTTTTAGATTTCTCCCAAAATGAAGATCTAAATACAAATAGAAAAATGTATGTAGAATGCTACACAATCACATCCATAAAACACTAGAAACTCACAAAAATTATAGGAAAACTCAAGAAATTCATTCCATTCACTTTCTCCCAAAAAATCTCTCCTAAAAACTCTCTCTAAAAATCTCTCTTACAATATGCACCACTTTCTCCTTTTCAAAAACCTTCTAATGTAACTCACAAGAAACCATCATATCTTTCTTGTGGTAGTTACATTTTGAATGCCTACACATGATTCTTTAGGAATATTCATCATTTTCTTCCTTTGGATTTTTTCCATAAATATTTTCAAAAATTAGAAATTTTTAACACACCCAAAATAAACTAAAATAAACTTATACTAAGTCCTAAGTAGATCATGTTGGGTAGGCTTATAAGAATGCCACCTAAAACTTTTCACTACATGAAAATAGGAATTTTATTTTAAAACATTAAACTCTGAACTTACACACACTAACATTTTAGATTTCAGATTTTAGTCATATTGTGTGTTGTCTTCCTATCACCACTAGACTTCTTGTCACAATATAATTTTTCATTAATAATGTTGCATTCTATCTTCATGTCACATATGTGCCCCTGCACCACCTATCATCTAACCAATACCAATTTTATACTTAAAAAAACTAACATAATCCATAATAGCCCTAACAACATCAGTCCTATTTCGATCAAGTAGATAAACAAGAAAAATATTCTAGTAGTAAAAAAATATACTACTACTAACAGTCCAAGAATGAAACTTATAAAAATAACAAAAAGCATCATAGGGCATGAAGTTAAGATTAAATGATATGATTATAAGAAAAAGAAAAATAGCCAACAGGGCTAACTACCCACCTTATCTGGTTCCTCAACATCTTTCACCTCAGGTCAATCCCTGTCCATAGTCACCCCCTCCTCCTTGATAGGTTTCTCTAGGAGGGTCTTCATCCAATCCTTCACTAGGGAGCTATATATTGAGAGGGAAGTCTTGCTCTCCTTTCTCAAGTCATTTACATCCTTGTTCACCTATAGAAAGTAAACGGTGGTTGTTGTGGAATGCAACACTTTAGTGGAGAACTCATTTACTAATCTTATTTGCATGCCAACATTAATTGCAAAATTAAACTTCTAAGTACATAAGTCTATGATATTATCAAATTGAAACTTGTAATACGAATGATATTGAAACTGCTATACATTAAAATACATATACCACAAATAAAAAAATATTAAGAACAAGGTCTCATTATTTTGTTTTTATTTTATAATTCCTTTTTATCATTATTATAATATATCTAAATGGTGGTTATCAATATTTTGTTTTAAAATCATGTGAAACCTATACATTTGGCAAGGGTGACGTATAAATAAATCTCTCATGCAATAATCCTATCAGTGAATAAGCATTTCTAGTGAAATAGAAATTCTAATTTATATATAGTCTATGATTATTTTATAAAATGTTATTACAAATGAGTAATAATATGAAATTCATAAATTTTTGTTTGGATGATTGGTTATTAGTGACTAACTATTTAGTCATTTATTTTTTCACATATGTTTAGGTGATTGATTATTAGTGACTACTCTTACAATCATTTATTTAGTCATTTATTTGGTGGTTTACTTAGTCATTTTAATTTGTTTGATCTTGTGATTTTACTTGATGACTAAACTAGTCACCTATTTTGTCATCTATTGTTGTAAATTACAAAGAGATAGTAGAATGTGAGAATTTTAGTCATATGACTAAAAAATTAAGTGGTGGGACTAAGAGTTTTAGTCACCTAGTCACATATTTATCAAAATGTACTAGTGGTCTCCTCCATAGATGGTCTGAAGTGTATCCTGCATTTCTTTAGCATTCTTGCAAGTTTTAATGCCATCAAAGTTAGCATAGCTTAGAGTTGATGCAATCTCCAACATAGCTTGGTTGTGTTCTTATTTCTCTTTCAGATGTTGAACTGTTAGATGAATTGTTATTTTCTCCACACATGCATTTCCCACGAAAGTATTGCACCTTCTCCAATTCATGCTAAATGTAACCTCATCAAACTTTACCATGTATGAAAGTTCTCTTTTCTCAACCTTAGCACTTCATTTTTGTACATCATGATCTTTAGCTTTAAGTACCTCCAAACTTTTCTCTAAAAGCACCAATGCTCTGATACCAATTGTTAGAATGTTTAGAATAATTGAGAGGGGGATTAATCAATTATCTGAGGTCCATACATGTACCAATTCTAAAAAAAAACACTTAAACAACTTTAGTTCTTAACACACAATAACTTGGTCTCTATAGTCAAGCTTTAGGAAACATAAACTAGAAATCCACTATCCTAAATATAATAGACTTGTCGAATGTAAACATTAATAGTAAATCACTACAAATAACATCCACCCAAGTGTGAAACTAGGATTTAACATGGAAACCCAATTTAGAAAAAACCACTAGTAACATGTCATGAATATTTTCACTCTTCTAAAGTGAGCTCTATTAGGAGCCAACCCTATTAAATGTCACAAAACACACTGTTAAATGTGACCTTGATAAAGGATTTAATCACATTGCTAGGAGTGGCCTTGTTAGAGGGCTTTAGAACATTCTACTAAAAGGCTACCTTGATTAAAGGATTTACATATGACTATTAGGATTTCAAATACTAATACAATGGTTAGAAAGTAACAATAGGTTTGATCTAAAAAATACAACTCATTAATTAAAATTATAGAGCTCAATTCGACTCAAATACTAATTCATTGTCTTTCCCTCATTACAATCTTAGTCTTTGATTTTCTTGGAAGCCCTTCTAGTAATCAATCTTCACCTCTTTTCGACTCTTCTTAGCCTTGTTCTTAAGTTTTCTAGTCAATAGCAACAACTACTTCTCGAACATTCAACCACTCTTTAAGGTTAGCACTTGTACCTCTTTAAATAGGTAATTCTGATTTTTTTTGCTTAATCATCATCATAGATCTTAGGGTTATGATAAAATTCAACATATACAATATATCTATCCACCTTTGTGTTCATCCTCTTCTTTTCTAGAAACTTCTTCATGAATCCTTGCATATAAATGTGGAAACATGATTTCCCTTCATTTTAATGTTCCACATCATCAATCTTTATATTCAACACACTTTCAATATTTCAAAAAATTAACACTCTTGGTTGGAAATTAAGATTTCTCGTAAATTGTCAAAATGCTGTCCCTAACCAACAATATGTTCTTACACTTGATCACTAGGTTACTCGGTTGCTACTATATTTCTTGTTTTGTGTACACACACACACACACACACACACACACACACACACATACATATATACACACATACATACATATATATACACATATATGTGTATACATACATAAATACATACATACATTTATACATACATACATACATATATGTGTGTGTGTGTGTGTGTGTGTGTGTGTGTGTGTGTGTGTGTGTGTGTGTGTGTGTGTGTGTGTATATATATATATATGTATATATATGTATGTATGTATGTATGTATGTATGTATGTATGTGTGTATGTGTGTGTGTGTGTGTGTGTGTATACATATACACACACACACACACACATACACACATACATACATACATACATACATATATATATATATATATATATATATATATATATATATATATACTTTTGCTTGGTCAATATTAATTTTCTCGGTCAAGATCACTTCTTCAAGGCTTTAGTATGACTATCTTCTCCACTTGTAACATGATTTAAACAATCACTTTATCTTTTCAAAGTTTAACTAATCAAGTGTCCATTTTTAGTTTCCTCTTCATAACACAACCTTTCTTCTAAGTGCTTTTTCGACATGACCAAATTCTAAAATCCTCTTCATCAATCATATAGATATGACACTTTGATCAGATAGAAAACTATCTCACCAATATGGTTTGACATCAAGGACAACATAACAATTGTTCCAATTATAATTTCCAATAGTGATATCTAAATCTAATTATAGATTTTTATATGAAATATCAAAAAAATTTAAAGAAACTTTAATAATGACCTAAAATATTTGTTCCATAAGGAAAATAGTAAAGCATAACATAGAGATAAATTTGTAGTGTTTTTATAATAATACCTATCTTTTAATTGCAACACAAGGAGCTCAAAAAATTGAAAGACAATTAAAAGAAGCAAACCTATCGAAAAATATAAAAATAAGAAGAAAAAAATATCGACAAACACCAAATTTCACTACATAAATTGCATTTTCATACTTTAAATGAAAGTGTGGTATAGGAAACTATGGCATTGTAAACTTAATATAAAAAATCTCATTTTGAGCATTCCAGATGAAATCAAATAAGTATTATATAGACCATTTTTCTTTATAAGAATTGCATAAGGAAAACACAAAAGGAACTTCTATCAAAGATTTAATGTGCCAATTTTACAATTTAAAAACATAAAATCCCTCAAGCCAATGTGTTATCACTTTAGCAGATATTAATACATGGTGTTTGGTCAACTTTAATTTTTACCATTAAAGTGAAAAATAGAGTTGAAACCCAGCATATGGAAAGGATGCAAAATTTTCATTAGGATACAAGAGTATCTCCAACATAGAGGATGAGTAACAAAAGAAAGTATTTTGAGGATGAAATTGTCATTGATAGAGACAATGCTTTACATAAAAGTGGCCCAACCTTTTGGAACCATATATCAAGACTAGTTAGATAAATAAAATCAACCATATTCAAAATGCATGGCAGCATTTAGCAACTACTGCATTATAATAGAAGGGAAATGCTAGAATTAAAGAAAAATGTTAGAATTAAATTTTCAAGGGTGAATAATGTTTCTTTATTTGTAGAATTTCCAATCCAAAGAAGCAATATTTTCTACAAAAATCATATAAAGGAAGAGAAGAATATGAATAAAGGAAGCAAATTGGAAGGATAAGAAGAGTATCCTAGTTAACCAAGTTGCAAATAACATCCTAATCAAGGAGGATCAAGTAATCAATCCAAAATAGTGATCTGAAATCAGCAAGGCAGTTGCATCATCAATCAAGTCAAGTCATTATTACTCTCTAATAATTGTAGTAGTGAATCAAATCTCCTAATAGAGTTATCTTAATAACTATTTGTCAAATCCTCTAACAAGGTAGAATTTCTTGATTGAAGAGTCTGAAAACCTCTAACAAGGCCACTCCTAATAGGGCGATCTAAATCCTTTAAAAGGGTCACACCTAACATTGTGTTTTGTAACCTTTAATAGGGTTGGCTCCTAATAGGGCTCACTTTAGAAGAGTGAAAAATAGTAACTAGTTACAATTGGTGGTCTTTCCAAATTGGGTTTGTATGTTAAATCTTGGTGTCTCATGTGTTCATGTTATTTACTTTATGTTTCTACAACAAAGTTAATTAAGGTTAATCACACTTAATATCATAAGATCTGCATGTTCAGTGTTAACCAAGTAATAGTGCATATATTTAGTATTAACCAAGTGTTTACTAAGTGACAATCATTCTTAGTGTAAACCAAGTTACTATGTTAACTGAGTGAAACTGTGCTAACCGAGTTACATTAGTATATTCAACATTGTTTGGTTTTGTTTTGTATTGACATCTTAAGGGACTCATTTTTTATTTTTTTGTAATTTATTCACCCTTTCCCTCTTAGCTACTTCCCTTACATTTCCAACAATAATATCATGGTAGACTAAAATAATGGAGTTCGCATCAGAATAAAAAAAAGTGTGCCTAATATTTTATTTTCATTCCAGATGATAGCCATCCCTCCATAAGCACCATTGACCTTTTGAGAGGCCCAAGAGGATGATAGCGAGAAGTAAGACATCACCTTGTCTAAGTTTTCTTTACTCATGTTAGTTTCTTGAATGAGAACCCTATCAACTTTAGAATCAAGTAAGGCACTTTTTAGCAAATGTTTCTTCAAGTGACTATTCAGACCTCTAACATTCCAAGAAACTATTATGACCATAATGAAAAAGTTGAAAATGCTCTAGTTTTTGACACACAATAGCCTTGCAACTAGGTTTTTAATCTCAATCATCAATTGAGAATCAATCTAGGCCATTAGTTTTCTAACAAGAGTAGTATAAAAGGGTTTAGGGGGCATTTAGAGAACATGAGTTTGGGAAACATTTGCAGTGTTAGACAATAATTTTGTAGTGAGAGAAAATAGTGTTGTAGTGTTAGCTAGGGCACAATGATAGCGTTGGGGATAACAATTGGGGAATATCAACAAGAAAAATTGGGAGGTTGTTAGAGTTCTACTAATAAGAGGAAAGGAATTTTGTATCTCTTGATTCATTGAAGTTTAATATATTTCATCATCTATAGAACTTGTTTTCCAAGGATTCTTTGTCTAAAAATATTTTGTTCCCTGTGTTGCTTAATTCTTTTAAGTATTTTATTGGTGAAAATGTAGTTGTGTAATTTTTTTAATATTAGCTTTGAATTAATTTCTATTAAGACAATGATGTATTTCTATTTAAATATCACCATAAATATTGAGAAATGTGCATCCTTATTGGCTACAATAAATATGAAGTTTTTCTAGAAAATATTCAAGATTTTAAGTTAATTGAATAATACAATTTTTTATCATTATGTTGTGTGGACTTCAAAGCTCTCACTATCAACTGCAGTATTTTTTTAAAAATTATTATTATTAATATTAATATTATTATATCACATTTTTGTTGTGTTCATACTACATGGCAAAAGAAGAATAAATTAGATAAATTCTAGGGAATGTTTGTTGTACTATTTAGAATTGTAAAAACTACTATTGTAGTCACTAATTATTAATCTCATATCGTGAAAGATTATTTAAATGTCAAAAATTAATTCATAGCTAATATTGAAAAATAACACAACATCAATTTCACTAGTAAAAAATGTGAAATAAAATTTGTTACATAATGTCATAATATTTTCAGACAAGTTGCCCCTCAAAAAACCCCTAATGGAATGACAGTTCCTTGCCTCTTACTAGGAGAACTCCGACAACATCCCAATTTCTCCTACTGATATTCTCCTACTACAATCCCTAATTCTATCACTGCACCCTTGTTAACATTGCAAGACTATTTGGTATCACTCCAAATTCATCTACCACAGCAAATGCTTCTCCAACTTGTGTTCTCCAAATGCACCCCTGACCCCCTTTTTTACTACTCCTATTGGAAAATCAACATGTGATATTGATTTGCAATCAACGGTTGAGAATAAAACAACCCAACAACCAATTAAAAATTGGTTTCTAGTTGCTTCTAAAAGTGGTCAATTATTCAGTAAACAAAGTTGCTTCTAAAAATGGTCAATTATTTAATAAATAATTGTCTCTACTCTAACTAATTAGTTAGGAAAATAATCATTTGTGAGATAATCACATGTGGACAAATTTTTTTTTAAACTAACTAAACTAATAAGAATAACTTTTGGGATAAACAATCTTAGATAATTAGTAATTTAAATTTTCTATTGAACATCATTTAAACTTCCAAGGGCTTAGTACACAATACTGATTTTGGTTGATTTTATCTATTTTATCTTCCAATTCTCAAGATAAGTTAGCTATTAGGGCTTATTAGCTTTCTTATAATAATAAAGTAAGAATTTTGAATACAATATAAATATTGATAAATATTAGGATTTAGTATACATTGTTTTCTTAGAGTAGTTGGAAGGATCAATATTTTAAGTTATAAGATAAATAATAAAATATAAATATTGATGATGCATGTATATGTGAATATGGTAGAGGAAATATATAGACAATAATGATAAGCATGTGTTAAAATATAATTTATTAAAAATGTTTGGAATTGTAAGTAAATGGTTACAACTAGAAATGAATCTCAAATGGTACTTAAAAGATTGAGAGGGAGTAACACTATATATATATAAACCAGAAAGCAACCCTGATAATTAAGGTCAAACCTCAAATTCAGATCATGCTTCTAACTATTCTCTCAATTATTATGAGAGTGCAATCAATCTATATAAATGCTGACGACGGAAACTAATATTGAACGACAATTTAATAAACTAGGGATAACTTTCAACCTGAAAAAACTATATTTATTTTGTGAAATAAATTGATATTCCTTTCCACTTTATGCTAAAGAGAATCCTAAATCAGTTGCCATGTGAAGCTTCAGAGATGATATGTTGAATTATGGTTGTTCTTGTTTTTGTTTATGCTAACAACTTTATGTTTCTGCGATCTCCACTGCTGACATAATACGAATTTATGACAAACAAATTCTTTGCATCTTTCCTTGCATTCAAAGTTATTGAATTTTCAGCGTCTATAATATTTAATCTATTTTATTGCATTGCTACCCCAATCTGCGCAATCCATTTAGTTTCTTCACATGATAGTCGCGATTCCTAGTACGACATCTCTCTATTTGAATATCACCATAAAAGATTGACAAACATGCATCTGAAGTGGCAGCTGCGGATATGAACTTTTTCTATTCACGCTAAAAAAGATTCACACCTCTATGTTGATTGAATAGTATGATTATTTATCATTTTATCATATGGAATTCAAAGTTATCATTGTCAACTGCGGTGTAATTACGTCGAGAGGCGTTCTATACAATGGCAGCACAAATGTCCAGCACGGGAATATGCCAAGATTCTTTGTCAATAAAAAAGAATTGGGAGCAGTTAAAAACTTCCAAATTAAATATTAAAAAAGAATTCTCAAAATAATAGCTGGCCGAAATAATAGGAAGCCAAATGGAGGCCGAAATAATAGGCTCGAAAAAGTAGGGCCCGAAAAAGTAGGACCCAAAAAAATAGGGCCCGAAAAAATAGGGGCGAAATAATTTCAATATGATTTTTTTTTTTTGTTAAATATAATTTTGCATGCACATTCATGCTTTTTTTTTGCGGGGAGTGGGGGAATTTGAAACAAATTCATGGAATGTGAAGAGACGTCTGTTGGGGGATATGAGGAGCCTCTCAGAAGTTATAAAACCAATGCTCCTCATTTCATTTTCATTTTATGTTTTTGCAGGAAGGAAGAGGTGGAGGTTATTGGAGGATTAGATTGGAGTTTTTGAATAGGAGTAAATTGAAGTTTTGGAGTAACATTTTTGGAGGTGAGATTTCTATTTTTTATTTACATTTTCATTTAGATTTAGATGTAGAAGTAAATTGAAATTCAAAATTAGTTATAATATTCTACTTTGATTTATATTTCAATTTTAATTAATTTCATTTAGATTTAGAATTCTGTTCATATGACCGAAATTGAGGCCATTGGAGGGCCTGTGCAGAGTTTTTCGTGGAGATAAGCATGTGGGTACTAAATCAAGGCACATTAGGCCTCTTGGAGATGTAATTGCGGTGACTTCCATGGCTTTTTGAATCAAATAGAGCAATCTAAACAATCTCAGATCTGAAATTCTTTTTTTCCTTTTCAGCCGAAGACAGAACAAAGATTGCTTGCAAGAAATTTTGCAGAGTTTAAGATTTGATTGCTTATGGCCGACTATTCTTGGTAACTGATATTTCTATTGTATATTCCCATGCCCAGCATGGGAAGTTTTAATCTATACAATTTATTTTGTGCATTTAGTGCACAAACTAAAGAATGCATATGCAATCAATTTTTTTATCAATCTTTATGATAGCTTTTTTTTTTAAATAGAAAATAGAAATTATTCTTTTATGTATGTAGAAAAAAATTAGAAAGATTTTATGTATGTAAAAAATTAAAAAAATTCTATATACATCTAGATTTATTGAAAAGAATTCTATCTACATCTAGATATTTTGATTGAAATAACCATAATGTAAAAACAAAATATAAAATAGAAATGTTAATATATGTATGTAGAAAAAATTAGAAAGATTGCATGCATCTAAAAAAATTCTATTTACATCTAGATTTTTTTAGAATGGAAAAAAATGGATAATAGAAATATCAGTTGCATGTTTGTAGAAATAAATTAGAAAAACATGTATCTAGAAATTAAAAAGATTCTATATGTGTCTAATTTTCAGATTTTACTTTATTCTAAACTAATTATTGATGGATATATATTTTAAAAATATTTATGTAGTTTAAAGTTTAGATTTTAATTAATTTGTATGCAAATAGGAAAAAGAATAAATATTTTATATATATGTAGATTAATTTCTATTTTTAAAATTTATAAGTAAATGAGTACTTTATTCATTTAAAGTAAACAAGTTTTTAAGTAATATATTTTTATTTTAGAAATATATTAATCATAATGTTCATTTATTATTACTTATTTAATATACTTACTCTCAAATCTACGAAAATAGAAATGATATTTTATTAACTTTGAAATAGGGAAGTGTTAAGCAAGTTCGTTTACAAAAATACCAAAAATATATTTGGTCTTTGATCAAATTGGAGTTAATATTAGAAATATAAATATGATCATTAACAATTAAGCTAAATTCAGTTCAAAACAATAATGTTATTTAAATTTAAATAATTTTTTTTGAAAAGAATTCTATTTACATCTACATATTTTGATTGAAATAACCATAATGTAAAAGCAAAATATAAAATAGAAATGTTAATATATGTATGTAGAAAAAATTAGAAAGATTGCATGCATCTAAAATAATTCTATTTACATCTAGATTTTTTTAGAATGGAAAAAAATGGATAATAGAAATATCAGTTACATGTTTGTAGAAATAAATTAGAAAAACATGTATATAGAAATTAAAAAGATTCTATATGTGTCTAATTTTTAGATTTTACTTTATTCTAAACTATTTATTGATGGATATATATTTTAAAAATATTTATGTAGTTTAAAGTTTAGATTTTAATTAATTTGTATGCAAATAGGAAAAAGAATAAATATTTTATATATATGTAGATTAATTTCTATTTTTAAAATTTACAAGTAAATGAGTACTTTATTCATTTAAAGTAAACAAGTTTTTAAGTAATATATTTTTATTTTAGAAATATATTAATCATAATGTTCATTTATTATTACTTATTTAATATACTTACTCTCAAATCTAAGACAATAGAAATGATATTTTATTAACTTTGAAATAGGGAAGTGTTAAGCAAGTTCGTTTACAAAAATACCAAAAATATATTTGGTCTTTGATCAAATTAGAGTTAATATTAGAAATATAAATATGATCATTAACAATTAAGCTAAATTCAATTCAAAACAATAATATTATTTAAATTTAAATAAAATAAGCCATGTTTACTTTGAAACATCAAACAACTAATTAACTAATACAATAATTAAAATAAATGAATCTATTATGACATAGAAAAATATTTTTGAAGTATAATTTCTTTGTTTTTGAATCAATATGAGTTTTTTTTTCTACTTGAAAAGATAAACCATCCTAATTTTCATCCTTAGTTAACCCTAACAACAACCCCTACCTTAGCCCTAGCCCCAACAATGATGTACAATATAACTATAATCCAACATTAAACTATAATTATAGCACTAAAACATATCCCTATTGATATAACGAAAATCTCAGTCCAAACCATAATCTAAACCAAAAACCTAAACACTAATATTGGTTATAGTCCTAACCCTAAAATCTAACCCTTAACCATAATGTAAAAAAAAAACTCCAAAATATTGATCAAAATCCTAAACCTACCTATATGGATAACCATGATATTAAACTCGAAATCCAGTCCCAAGGTCCTAACCATGGTGTAAACCTATAACCAAACTCTTAAAAAATTTATTAATCCCTGATTCTAATCACATTCCCAACTTTAAACTTGAACCATAAACCATAGTTGTAACCATAATCATAAACTCAAACAAAACCCTAACCCTAAAGGTACAATCATAAAATTAATCATAGCTTAGACCCTAATCCTAGCACAAACCACAATCATGACCAAATATAAATCTTCACCTTACCCCTAATCATAATTTCAATTTTAACCCTAACATTAGTTTCAATCCTACCATGATATGAACCCTAATATAGACTTCACCTTGATACTCACCCTAATCTTAAGTCTAATTAAACCCTGACTAAAACCTAATCTAAATGATATATCTAACTATAATCCTAACAGTAATTATCATACAACCCAATGCTAACCCTCATGTATATTTAATCCCTAATGTTAACTCTAAATATTCTATAAACTCTAGAATTGACCTTGATTCTAACCATAACCCTAAAATCTAAATTGTAACCATAGCACGAAAGGTGGGGACCCCCGCTACATGGCACAATTCTGGGTCTTGGAGCCTTGCGAAAGCACTACAGAGTGAGGAAATGTCATAAAGGTGACATGTAGTAGCATGATGCAATTTTGGGCTTTAGAGCATTGCAGAAACAATGCAGCTTAAGGAGGCGCTAGAATGGAGACTCATGGAAAGAAGAGGAAAGACATTCATGTTGCTGGCAAAAAACTATGAAAAGAGATAACATGATGTCTTAACCTCCCACAAAAAATGCAAGGTTGATCCCAAGGGGGAATTTGGTTTCCCCAAAAATGAATGATGGTCATCGATGAAGGTCTTCCTCTCGAAATAGACGGCATAGATGCATTGTGAATCCTCACCAATGAAGGATTAAGTCGCAACCGTCGATGTAGATTCTCCCCTCAAAAAGGATGACTGAGATACAACGAGGAAACTCCTCCCAATGAAGGATTAAGTCACATTTGTCGATCAAGATTGGCTTTATTTCCAATGGATGACTAAGATGTAGTGAAGAGATTCCTCCCAACAAACGAAGCAGATAGGACAAAAGGTGTGAACCCCCTCCATGTGGCACAATTTTGGGTCTTAAAGACTCATGAAAGCATTGTGGAGTGAGGAAATGTTGGAAAGGCAATGCGTGGTAGCATGATGCAATTTTGGGCTTCAGAGAATTGAAGAAACAATGTAGCATGACGATGCATCAGAATGGAGATGCATGGCAGCATCTTGTGCAATTCTAGGCTTTACAGTGTTTCGAAGACACTAGCATATAAAGAAATGTTAGAATGGGAATGCATGGCAACATCTTGCACTTTTGGGAAGATGGGAAGATAGCTCACGAAGAAATAAGAGTTATCGAATCTCGCAGCATGAATCAACCCGACCAAGAAAAAATGATCCAGCGTGGTCAATGAAGAAACCGAGCCAACACAAAATGTTAGCAGCCACCTTTAGCGATGTTAACCCTCTGCAAAGAACCTATCCCATTTAAGGTCTCTCATATCAGACATCAGTGATGGGTTGAATAGGGGGAAAAAATGGCACACAATGCCCTCCTAAATGAAATTCTAAATGTAACACTAATAACCACAGTCCTACTTCTTTCCCTAACCTTATCCATGAGCGTGGGAATATACATATTATTATATAGGGCACCTTATATAATAATAAATATAATCTAAAATCCCAACCCTTACTCCCCTCCTAACTATAACTGTGACCATAAGAAAACTTCTAAATATAACCCTTCCTCTAACTCTAACCCTAACCCTAACCCTAACTATAATTGTAACCCTATCCCTACCACTAACTGTAACCCTGAATCTAACTCTACCATAATTAGACTTTAACCCTAACTATAACTATAACCCTAAACCTAACTCTAACCTTAACCGTAACCATAACCGTAACCCAAAACCTAACCCTAATCATAGCTAGGATTCTAATACTCTGCCTACCCCTAACTCAAACTATAGCCCTAACTATACCTCAAACTCTAACCGTAACTCATATTCTAACCCTAAACCTAACCCTAACCTTGACCCTAACCCTAACCATAAGCCTAAGCCTAACCCTTTGTCTACCCCTATCTCTAACCCTAACCCTAACCCTAACCCTACCCCTAACTCTAACCCTAAATCTAACTCTTTCTGTAAATCTAACTCTACCATAATTAGACTCTAACCCTAACCCTAACTTTAATCCTGACTGAAACCCTAACCCTAACCCTAACTCTAACCTTAACCCTGACTCAATCCCCTTACCCTAACCTTAACATTGATATAACTCTCTCTATATATAACCCTAACTCTAAATATGAACCTAACCCTAACCCTAACCCTAACCCTAAATCTAACTCTAACCCTAACTGTAAGCTTAACCCTACCCCTACCCATAACTCTAACTGTAAATCTAACTCTACCATAATTGGATTTTAATTTTAACCCTAACCCTAACTCTAACCCTAACCTTGACTCAAAACTCTAACCCTAACCCTAACTCTAACATTAATCAAACTGTAAAATTAACTCTATTGGTAACTCAAACCCTAAAACTAACCCTAATTCTAACCCTAACTCTAACTCTAGCTCTAGCTCTAACCCTAACTCTAACCATAACTCAAACTCAAACCCTAAACCTAACCCTAATCCTAACCCAAATTATAATGCTCTGTCTACCCCTAACTCAAACTATAACCCTAACCCTAACTCAAACTCTAACCCTAACTCATACTCTAACCCTAAACCTGACCCTAGCCCTAACCCTAACCTAGAACCTTACCCTAACCCTAACCCTAACCCTATCTATAACCCTAATCCTAACCCTAACTCTAATCCTAATCTTAACCCTAATTCTAATCCTAACACTAACCTTAACCCTACCCCTTACTCTAACCATAAATCTAACTCTACCATAATTAGAATCTAACCCTAACCCTAACCTTAACCCTAGCTCAAACCCTTACCCTAACTTTGTCCCTAACCATATATCTACGTATGACTATAACATTTTACATTACAATATCCCAAAAATAAAATATATATTTTTATCTAAATTAAACTCCTTATATTAAATTTAAAATAATATTTGACTCAAACCTTAACCGTAACCCTAACCTTAACCATAAACATAACTCTACACCTAACTCTAACCCTAATTCTAACTCTACCATAATTGGACTCTAATCCTATCCCTAACCCTAACTATAAGCATAACTCTAACCCTAGCCTTAACCATGAGCATAACTCTAACGTTAGCCTTACTATAACCCTAACACTAACCCTAATCATAACCATAACCATAACTCTAACCCTAACCTTAACCATGACCATAACATTAACCCTAACCTTAACCATAAACATAACTCTAATCTAAACCATAACCATAACTCTAACAATAACCATAACCATAACTCTATCCCTAACCTTTACCATAGCTCAAACCCTAACCGTAACTCCAACCCTAACTCTAATGCTAACCCTGACCCTAATTCTATCCCTAAGGTTAACATTAACTATAATGGTAACTTTGTCCCTAACCATATATCTATGTATGACTATAACATTTTACATTACAATATCCCAAAAATAAAATATATATTTTTAATCTATATTAAACTCCTTATATTAAATTTTTAAAAATATTTTGAAGCATAATTTTATACTAACTTCATACAACTCTAATTAAAAATTAATTAACAATTTTATAGTAACCTTATCAAAATAAAAAATAAAAAGTAAATATTTTTCCTATTGCGCTGCGACTGCCACCAGCTATATATACCTCTATATATATTACGCCAAGAGTAATCGTTCTCGAGGCGCCTATTTTTATTTTCATTAATCCCAACTTCGATTAAAATAACTTTGGGATTAAATAAAAATAGGCGCCTTGAGAACGATTACTCTCGGTGTAATATATATAGAGGTATATATAGCTAGTTATTGTTTTTTCTTCTTGTGTCCACACTTAACTAAGAATTTCCATTATAGGAGACTGTTTATACTAGCATACCTAAAATTTAATTCAATTCTTTTGAATATAAGCAGAGCCATCTAATTTCAATAGAATTAATATAAGTTTAGTAAATTTTGTATTTAAATAAATATTTAAAAAATTAATGAATAAACTATTATTTTGGTTTTTATATATAATATCACTTAATATTAATACACAAAAATCTTAAATCTATTAAAAAATTACATACAAATCTTAAATTTTAAAACTCTTTCTTAATTTTATAAGACTGAAAAATTCCAACAAATCAAATTTAGATAATGATTTACTTCATCATATCTAAACTCTCAAGATTCTATTTTATTTCTCACAAGTAAATGACCATATGTTATTTTTTAATGAAAAATCTTTACATTAAAGATGGGTACTACTAGCCTCTCAACTTAATTATATAATTATAGTTGTTAGAATAATTTTTAGAAAAACATAGCTTTGAAAATTTTAAGTAATTTGAATTTTTTTTTTTAACATTTCTTTGAGTGTGCAATCCACACACTATACTTATGTTGGTTTTTCTTCCATAATGCTATTTTATTTTTATCTTCCAACTTTAAAAAAGGTTAATAGCTTAGTTTGATTATGTTTATTATCAAAATTAAAACTTATAGATTGAAATTTTTGAGTGCAATTGTTTTATAAGTTTATTTTTTAAAATTATAGATTTTATTTGAAAGATATTTTATTATTGGAGTAAAGTGAACATAAAGTAATAAATTATAAATCTTGATGATATATAAATATGTAAATTATGGTAGAAAAATTAAATGAATAATAATGTAAAACATCAGAGAAATCAAATTTCCACAATCTATATTAGATTTTGTTTTTGCAGCTGATGAATCACATTGATGGTAAAAAATTCAACACAATAATTATGAATAAATGTAAAACATGTCTAAATGTCGATAATAAGAAATTAAAAAAATTTAAATGTATGTAGAAAATAATAATAAGACTTAGTACAAATGTGCATCACTTGTACATATTTTTGTAACATGTTGAGATCATTAATAAGTTAGAAAGAATTTGCAATGTTTGAGAATAATGTGGAAAAACTATAAGTATGATCTCACTGATTTTTTAGAATTAAGAACATCTTGTTTTCAAGGAATCCTCAAAACGATGCTACTGTGAGAAATATAAATCAAAATAAATTCAAACTCACAACCCTAACCCTAAAGATCTGCTTGGCAAAAACTATTACTGAGTCACAGTATTTGCTCGGTAGCTAAAGAAATCAAGTGGTAGGAGTGTTTACTGAGTGAGCTCGGTAAATGAAGAGAAAATAACTCAGTAGCCAAAGGATGCCGAGTGAGCTCGGTAGTGTGATTATCGAGTGAACTCGGCTTGAACTGCAGATGAATTCTACCAAAGACAATACCAAGTGCAGACTTATGACGTAAATATTTTCACGATTAAAACTAGAGAACCAGAGCTTGAAATAATCAACAATAAACTTCACAAATGCAATGAACAAGAAACAATGGATTCACATATGCTTGCTAGCTTTCTATTCAACTTTGATTCAAATTATTACAAAATCTGGGAGCATTTGGCTTCAACCTGGAAAACCCTAAACTGGTAAAACTTGAACAACTTCAATACTTCAAAACCTTAAACTTGCAGCTCTAATGGCTGCTTACAATAATGCCTGGAGCAATCACTGCTTCAACAGGTCAAAACAAACAAATAAGCTATGAACTTATAGAATGACACAGAAGCACGTGCACTGCTGTCATGAAATAAACTTTCTCTGTCCTTGCAACAAACTGGATTTGCTAATTACTTTCTCTGCAACTTCTCTCTGCTCTGCAACTTCAACTTCTTCTTCTGCTCTCTCTCTCTCTCTGTCTACTAATAGAATGAATAGAACATTCGTTTTGTTATACTTGCAAAATGTTTTTCCCCCTCATTTCTGAATTTGAAAACTCACCTACCTGTGATAAATGTTTATGACTACTCTGCAATCTGTTAGGGGTGGTAGGTGGGCATTTGGCTCCAGGGAGAAACAACCAACTACATTTAATATTCGAACACTCCCCCTTTGTCCCGAGCCAAACAAACAAGGATCACTACTGATCTAGATCAACTACAAAAAGACACTCTCTTAGGTGTACAAAAGTTCCAATTCCTAATGGATTAGTAAATATGTCTGCTAGCTGCTACTCAAACTTGAAAAATTCCATCTTGATATCCCCATTCTCCACCAACTCTCTAATGAAGTGATATCTGATCTCAATATGTTTACTTCTCCCATGGAAGACTAGATTCTTGGACAATGCAATAGATGAGATGTTGTCACAATAAATTGTGGTTCCATCCTCTTTCTTTTCATTTAAATCTGTCAAGATCCTCCTTAGCCAAATTGCTTGACATGCTGCTACATTTGCTACTATATATTTAGCCTCTGTTGTAGATTGAGCAACAATAGGTTGCTTCTTGGATGCTTATGAAATTGCACCTAATCCCATATGAAACATGTATCCGAAAGTGCTATTCCTATCATCTATACTTCTAGCCCAATCACTATATGTGTATCCCACCAACTTGAAATCATCATTTGCAGTATAAAAATTTCCAAATCCCTTGGTACCTTTCACATACCTTAGGATCCTCTTTCCTGCTTGCCAATGGAAATTCTTTGGTGTTTCCATAAATCTGGAAATCAAACTTACTGCATGCATTAGGTCTGGCCGAGTTGCAGTCAAATACATTAAACTTCCAACCATACTCTTGTATAGTGTTGGATCCACTCTCTTGCTAGAGTCTTCCTTGCTCAACTTCAGACCTATTGTTGTTGGTGTGAGGGCTGCCTTACTGTTCTGCATTTTGAATCTCTCCAAGATCTGCCTTGCATATTTTTCTTGAGAGATAAAGATGCCATCATGCATTTATTTTACTTCTATGCCTAGAAAGTATTTCAAGAAACCTAAGTCTATCATTTCAAACTCATTTATCATGGCCTCTTTGAATTCACCAATTAGAGCCTTTTCATTACCAGTAAAAATTAAATCATCTAGATACAAGACAACAATCAACACATTTCCATTTGATGTCTTGATGTAGAGAGTAGGCTCACCATTGCTTTTTCTAAAGCCATTGCTCATCAAATATGAGTCAATCTTGTTGTACCATGCCCTTGGAGCTTGCTTGAGCCCATAAAGAGCTCTCTTCAATCTATATACTTTATTCTCTTCACCTGCAACTTCATAACCAGGTGGCTACTCCACATATACTTCTTCTTTCAATACACCATTTAGGAAGGTGAATTTCACATCCATTTGGTATACCTTTCATTTGTGCTAAGCAGCAATTGCTATGACAGCACACACGGTTTTCATTTTTGCAACTAGGCCATATGTCTCATCATAATCTCTGCCATACTACTATTTGTAGCCCTTGACTACCAACCTTGCCTTATGCCTATCAATTTTGCCTTCAGCATTACATTTGGTCTTGTAGACCCATTTCACTCCAATCACTTGCTTCTTGGAAGGCAAATCAGTTAGCTCACATGTCTCATTCCTTTCTATAGCATCTATCTCATCATCTATGGCCTTACACCATTTCTTCTCCTTAATTGCTTCTTCAAAATATATTGGATCACTATGAGAAAATAATGCAAAATTAACACTCTCATCATAATCTTCATACCTTTCATCTTGGTATATCTCCCTAAGACTCTTGGTCTTTCTTGGTAATAGGGAGGAGAGTGTGGGATCAGAATCTTCACTGTTGTTGCTTTGCCCTAACACTTGGTCATTCCTAGAGGAGCTCAGTAATGACTAAGGTTGCTTGCCCTTTCTTCTATCTGCTCCTTCTTGCTGTTCATCACCATCTTCTTCACTCATAATTGGAACTTTACTTGATGTGCTTGGTGACTCATTAATTGAACCATACCAAGACTAATTTTCAAGAAATTCCACATCTCTTGAAAGAGTCATCTTGTTGTTCAATGGGTCATACAATCTGTATGCCTTTGATTCTAAACGGTACCCTATGAAGATGCACTTCACACCTTTGTCATCCAATCTCTGTATTTTCTCTTTAGGCACATGTGTATATGCTACACATCCAAACACCCTTAATTGTTCAACTGTCCATCTTCTTCATGACCATGCTTCCATTGGAATTCTATCACGGACTGCCTTTGTAGGACACCTATTAATTAAGTAAACTATTGTTGCCACAGCCTCTCCCCAAAATTTAGTTGGGATACCTTTCTCTTTCACCATGCTCCTTGCCATTTCAACAATGGTCATGTTCTTTATTTCAACCACTCCATTCTACTGTGGTGTATAGCTGGCTGTGAGCTCTTTCTTTATGCCATGTTTCCTAAAAAAATTTACAAAAGAATTATAGGTATACTCCCCTCCTCTAGCTGATCTTAGGACTTTGATATAGTGTCTACATTCTCTTTCAACTTGGGCGTTGAATTCTACAAATTTATCAAATGTTTCAAATTTATTTTTTAAGAAATACACCCATGTCCTACAACTGAAATCATCAATGAATGTCATGAAATAAGTACTCCCCCTAATGGAAGTAACTTGCATAGGACCAACTAGGTCAGTATGCACTAACTCTAATGGATATCTAGCCCTCTTAGAATTTTCAGAATTAAAGGGAAGCCTATGTTACTTACCCAAAATACAATCCTCGCACTTGTCACATGAATTTTCTATACGTGGCAAACCTTCTACCATTCTTTTATTTGACAACAAATTTAAACCAGCATAGCCAAGATGACCATACTTGAGGTGTCATAGCCGTGAGGGTTCTTCAATCACACACCTTAGAGCTGATTGTGTAGGAGGTGTAGCACCAACTTGAGATGAGAAACATGTCTCAATCCTCAAGGGAAACATTCTGTTCTTTGTCATTTGAACTGTTGCAAGTAAGTTTTTGCTCCCATCTTTTTCTTGAATGATACACCGGTCATTCTCCATCAGCACTTTGTATCCATTTTGAATGAGCTGACCAATGCTCATCAAATTGTGCTTCATACTAGGGGAAAAATATACATTTTTTATTTCTTTCTTCTCACCTTTCTTGGTGCGAACCATAATAGATCATTTGCCCACAACTGGTAGGGTTCCATTGTTACCCATTTTAATTTCTGATTTGAAACTCTTGTCAATGAATGAAAACAAAGTTTTATTTCCACTCATATGGTTGCTACATTCACTGTCAAGGTACCAAACCTCAGGGCTTCCTTCTTCACCAACATTACACATGATGAAGGTAGTGGCGTTATTTCCACTTCTCATGTTCACATCAGCCACATTTTCTTGTCTTGATTGATCATTTTGCTTCTTCCAACATTCACTTGCATAATGCTCATATTTATGACAGTAGTAGCATTCTACATTACTCTTATTTAAGGTGAATTTTTTCTTACCTCCTCTTGAAGTATTTTGTGAGCTACTTGCTCCATCTGCTCTTCCTGAGCTTTTTGCTATAGCATTTCTTTGTCCTCCATTACCTCGGCCTCTACCTCTAGAGTTTCTACCTCAGCCATTTCTTTCTCTCCCCCTTCTTCTTGGATTTGACTGAGCCTTGAATGTTTTCTCTTGGGAAGAAGAAGATGTAGATCTATTAATCCTATGCTCATGGGTTTGAAGAGTACCCATCAATTCATCCATTGTCAAAATAGTGAGGTCTTTTGCCTCTTCTATGGTCATGACCAAATTTTCATATTTATGAGGTAAACTCTTCAATATCATTTCCACTATCCTCTACTCTTGATAGTCTTCTCCATTTGACTTCAGTTGGTTAATCACATTGAAGGTCCTTGAACTGAAGTCTGCAATTGATTCATTTTCCTTCATTTGAAGGTTCTCAAACTCCCTCCTTATATTCTGTAGCTTTACTGTATGGACTTTATTAGTCCCCTTGAAGTTTTTCTCAAGGATATCCCAAGCTTCCTTTGCATAATTTGCTGCTACAATCTTGGAAAAAATTGTCTCTGTCATTGCTGCTTCAATAAGACTAAATACCTTTGCATCTTTCCTCCTTGACTCTTTCAAATGAGTCTTTTGTGCATTTGTGAGGGCAGCATACTGAGGTGGGTCTGTCACATCATTGAACCCATTAACTAAAAAATCTCATAAATCATTTGCAACCATAATGGTTTTCATCTTCTTTGCCCATGTATCATAATTTTGTCCATTGAAGGGTGGTGGCTGCTACCATATCCTTCGTGCATCTCCTGCCATGTCAAATATCCCAAGAAAAAACTTTTCCCTAACTCACTTTGGATGTGAGGCCTCAAAGCTCTGATACCATGTAAGAAATATAAATCAAAATTAAATTCAAACTCACAACCCTAACCCTAAAGATCTGCTCAGCAAAAACTATTGCCGAGTGATAGTATTTTCTCGGTAGCCAAAGAAACCAAGTGGCAGGAGTGTTTACCAGGTGAGCTTGATAAATGGAGAGAAAACAACTCGGTAGCCAAAGGATGCCGAGTGAGCTCAGTAGTGTCATTACCGAGTGAACTCGGTAGCCACAAGAGGGTGGAGCTCGGTAGAAGAAAGCACCGAGTGAGTTCGGTAGCCACTGTAGGGAGGAGCTTGGTAGAAGATGTTATCGAGTGAACTCGGCTTGAATTGCAGATGACTTCTACCAAAGATAATACCGAGTACAGACTTATGACGTGAATATTTTCACCATTAAAACCAAAGACCTAGAGCTTGAAATAATCAACAATAAACTTCACAAATGCAATGAACAAGAAACAACAATGGATTCATGTATGCTTGCTAGCTTTCTATTCAACTTTGATTCAAACTATTACAAAATCTGGGAGCATTCGGCTTCAACCAGAAAACCCTAAACTGGTAAAACTTGAACAACTTCAATACTTCAAAACCTTATACTTGTAGCTCTAATGGCTGCTTACAATAATGCCTAGAGCAATCACTACTTCAACAGGTTGAAATAAACAAATAAGCTATGAACTTACAGAATGACACAAAGAAGCATGTGATCTGCAGTCACGAAATAAACTTCTTCTATCCCTGCAACAAACTAGATCTGTTGATCACTTTCTCTGCAACTTCTCTCTGCTCTGCAACTTCCACTTCTTCTTCTGCTCTCTCTCTCTGTCTACTAATTGAATGAATAGAACATTCCTTTTGTTATACTTACAAAATGTTTTTTCCCCTCATTTCTGAATTTGAAAACTCACCTACCTATGATAAATGTTTATGACTATTCTACAATCCATTAGGGGTGGTAGGTGGGAATTTGGCTCTAGGGAGAAATGACCAACTGCATTTAATATTTCAACAGCTACTATCAGAATTCAAAAGAGAGTAAATAAAAATATAAAAACTGAATGCAAATACTTAGAATTTGAATTTGTCCAAAAAAAATTTGAATGTGATGAAATAATTCGTGAAACTAGGTGTTTCAATAAAGATATTTTAAACAAAATCATCGTAACAAAAAAAATTATCCGTCATCTTAGAAGACAGACCAACAAAATCGTGAGGATGTGAAACTTTTCAGCTCCAAATTACAAAACACAACATTGCCTCAAATTGCAAGCAGAAACAACAATGCTAGATTTATAAGAAATTTAAATTAGAAATTAATATTTCTTTACTAAAAACGAGCATTTTTCTATATAATTTATACTCTTAATATGAATATGTGAACGATATTTTAATCAACTAGGGGAAACTTTCAACTTGGTAATCTATATTTATTTTGGTCTTTTGTCGTGATGTGATGCTTCACAGGTAATTTGTCGGGTTGCTCATGTATTTGTTTGTGCGATCTCTTCTCCACGGCCCAGCCAGCAGAATTATGACCAACGCATTCTTTACAGTTTTAGTTACTCTGAATGAATTTTCAGCATTTTTGACATTTAATCTATATTATGAAGTTGTTAGCCCAAAATCTGTTGTCAATTTTTTTTTTTAATTTTCAGTGTGTGACGTTGTAATACAGGTGAATTAGGACATCTATTTTTATCTGAAGATCATCATAAAGATTGATGAACATGCATTAGTTGAATAATACTATTATTTATGATTTTTGTCATGTGGAATTCAAAACTCTTATAATCAACTGCAGTACATTTATTGTCTGGCATTGATGTGTAAACATTTTAATATGGAATGAGAATTACACAATTTGATGTGCAGGAGAATGTTTACTGTACAGTTAGCAAAATAATTATTGGGATAAACATTTTTTGAGAATGATTAATTAAATTTCCCATCGAGTATCCTTTTAGTTGTGCAATGGTGCTATATACTATACTAATTATATTTAATTTGTATCTTCCAACTCAGAGAAAAGCGTTGCGTGTTATTAGTTTCTTAAGGAAAATCAAATTGATGCAGATGTTTAATGAAGGTTATTGCTTTCTTAGTCTTTTATAATTTTGTTTTTTTGGTAAAGAAGATATATTAGTTTTATTAAAAGTATTTATAAATTTAATTTAATACATTGAATTATAAATTTTGATGATATAGTAATATGAAAGTTGATTGGGGTGGATGGATTGGATCCACAATGATAATAAAACACATGATACATAGTACAGGCACTTACATAAATTGTATACTCATTTCATTATCTGATTCTTGATACCAAAATACATTACATTGTGCCTCTTTTATAGAGGTCTTTGATTGTTTCTGAAAACATCTAAATTAACCGACAAAACACAAAGACTTTTCTAGATTTATCTATTCCAGAACTTTACCTAACCCTATCCAACAATTTCTAGAATCGTGTATTGCACTTTTACATTTCATTTGAGGGGAAATTACACATTCCAACACTCCCCCCTAATTTTAGCCTCAAATGATGTTGAATACAAATTCCAAATCCTTTCTTTTGCCTGATGCTATTTTTGATCATTTTCATTAATAATGTCTTCCAAGGCTACTGCCTGTAATTTCTACAAATGATTCACTGCCAACAAATTCCTCTTTTCATAGGATCCACTAATAATGCTACTTCATTTGTCACAAATTCCAATAACTTTTTGCCTCTTTGATGCCTTGCTTGGATCTGTTTCCCACTGGTACTGAAGTCTTCCTTACGCTTGAACATTTATACTTGAATAACCCTCTGATCATTCCTGCAATTTTTTGCCAATTTGATTCATAATTCCATCCACAATCCATTTTGATACAACCTGCCATACAATCACTTTTGCAATTTCTATTCCAACACATCTTTTCACTATGACTCTTTAAGCCACAAATATTACAAGGATGTAGATCCCAACATTTGTCTTGTGTATGCCCTTTCCTATTACAATTTGAACATTGAATATATTTTTTACTTTCAACAAATTTTTTTGAACTCATGACATCATTACTTTCATTTGCCGCATATCCTAATCCTTCATATTTTAGTCTCATGATTGGCTCAATAGGCTCTATGATTCTTTGTTGATGTTTTCCCAATCCTTTATCTTTGTAACCCATTTTCTTCATTATATTCCATCCAACATTCTTATCTTTGGAACTGGTAGTATTTGATGCCATATTTTCATACTCCTTCTTACATTCTTTATCACAAACAACCTCAACAGAGTCACACTTTTCTAGCATTGAATTCAAATCATTTGTACTACATGAAACATCACATACTGATTTTTCTTTGACACATGCATTTAACAAATCATTTTCTTCTTTTAGTCTCTTCATTTCATCCTCTAATTCTTCATTTCTTTTCTTAACATCATCAAACAAATTTAACTCTTCTTCTAATTCTTTATTTTTCTCTCTAAGCTTGCATGTTTCCTTCACCTGCCAATTATGAACTTCTTCCACAAATTTTAGCCTATCCTCTAACTCTTCAATTGCCTCTATATGGACACTAATTTCATTTAACAATTTAGATTTTTCTTCTCCCATTTCATTTCTCACTTTTTCCAATTCCTTTTGCAAAATATCTTTTTCACACAATAATTTTGCATTTTCTTTCTTCACCATCACTAGTTCTTCTTCTAACTTGTTTGTCTTATCCTTTTGAATTCTACCAGCTTTTCCCATTGAAATCAACAATTTAACACACTTTATTCTTTCTTTAAAAAAATTCTAAACACCTTTTTACTTCCAGAATTAAATCTTCAAACAGCTTGAACAAATCTTTAGATAGCTAAAATCCTCACAATATTCTTCTACTGTTATAATTTCTCAAATATAATTATAAAAATTCAAACCATACCTTTTTTGTTGACTTTCCCTCTTTCTTGCTCAACACTTTCTATGTGGTCTTCTTCAAAACCATTATCCTTCTCATAACACAAACATTCCTCCACCATTTAGTAGCACCAACACACCGCTTGCTCTTTTATCACAATGTGAAATTTGTCCAACCTTCTGTCCGACCTAGCTCTGATACCAATCTAATGGGGGTGGATGGATTGGATCCACAATGATAATAAAACACATAATTCATAGTATAGGCACTTACAGAAATTATATACTCATTTCATTGCCTGATTTTTTATACCAAAATACATTACATTGTGCCTCTTTTATAGAGGTCTTTGATTGTTTTCGAAAACATCTAAATTAGCCGACAAAACACAAAGACTTTTCTAGATTTATCTATTCCAGAACTTTACCTAACCCTATCCAACAATTTCTAGAATCGTGTATTGCACTTTTACATTTCATTTGAGGGGAAATTACACATTCCAACAAAAGTTATAGTGAGTAAAATTAATTGATAATGATAATAAGTATATTGAAAAATTTATAATGAAAAGTGAAAGAGATCAATTACAACTGAATGTCGGATGAGATTAGGAAAGGAGAGGAGTAATACTTGGGACAATAATACATCACTTTGTACATATTTTTGATAATGTATGCAATCTTAAAGAGGCTGAAACTAAATAGAGTCAACAACCATATGAAATTTGAATATGGATTCAAGCATAACATGAATAGATATTCTTAAAAAAATTACCAAATAATAGCTATGATACTCATATAAAGTAAGGAGTAACTAGTCAATATTAAATTATCTACAACTTTCTTTTTATCAGTAACATACTACCATATTTTAAAGTACCAAAATTTGTAACTCTTTTGAAATTTCTTATTTCATGTTGTTTACTTAGTTTTTTCTATTATTTCAATTAATTTAAATTTTTTTAATTCTTCTTTTTATTTATTTAGATTTTTAATTATTAAATTTTCCATTTATTTTATTATTTATTTATTTATTTATTTCATACTTTTTGAATTAAATTGTATATAATTTATATATTTTCAAAAAGTATTCACAATAACATTATGATAAATTCACAAGAAACCAAACAAAACTTGAAAAGCAAAACTCAAACTATCGTAATTTCTATAGATTTGCAACTTTAACTAAAGCTTATAAAAAGTCAACGAGGTTTCAAACATTTCTAGACTTTGCAAACTATGAAAATGCACCAAGTTTCTCGCCAACGAGCACAAATATTATAAAGATAAAGAATTGTTTCATTACAGAAATGTATCTATGATTTCAAAACTCGTCGAACTCTTTACAAGGTTAAAAACAAGCCCCAATCTTCGACAATAATGGTGGGAAATTAGCGAAGTATGGCCTCAATGATTTCTCAGAATCAAGAATATCTGAATACTAGTCTAAAAAGAGGATTCCGGTTAAAAATCACTGGCTTAAAATATTAAAACTGAATGATAAAATTTAGTACGTTAATCTGAGTATGTGAAACAAACTTCTTTAAAACCAGTTCTTGACGAAAGAAGCTTTTCTTGAAAAAAATCCCGTTATTGTAGTATCCTGTATGGGCGTTTAAATATACGGTACTATTATTGCCAAAATCAAACTCCGAGTTTAGCTTGATTTTTTAAGTAGGGATATACTTAGCTGTCTTTGAAAGTAGACCAACAAAATCAACATGCGGTTAGGTTTTCAACTGTAACATACAAAAACTTAATAATAATATTGCCTCAAATTGCAGGCTTCTTAGCATGCGTTAATGGTAGAAAAATCTAAACCTGAACTGAGTATTATTTTAGTGACTTGCAAAGATAAACTCAAAGAGACTTCAATATGCTGTTAATACCAACGCAGCAAAGATGGATAGTGAGAGTAGTGTTACTGTATTTGTGAATCAGCGTACTATTATGACAAACAATAACATTCGCTACATCTCAACTGCAAAATTAAGCTACCTATACTATCCCGATCAATAAGGTCTATCGCCAATATAGTTGCCCGGTGGATCATAACTGCATATAACTCATGTTTCATTGCTCTTACATTTGATAATTGAACACCCTCCCCTTTCAGTTGTTGCTCACACTATCTGAGTATAATGTGTACAATCATCACCGGTGCAAGTGTTAGTAGCATGAACATACCACTTCTTCTCATCAATCCAAGCACTTATTGCCTGCCGACGTGTCCATTTGGGGACTTTTCCCCAGATGATATTTTCACCGTAGGGCGATCCTTGAGAATGTTGAAGTAGGCAGTCATTTCTTCTCTGTCTCGCATAATTCTGAGCAAAAGCGGCAACCGTGTTGTTCCATCTTAGCGGTGGAGCTCCAACGGCTTTTCTGGCCACATTCTGAGGATCAATGAAGTCTGCAATGGCCTCAGAGCTCGTCAAAGCATCTGCACAGCATAACCCCAGCACAACCAGAAACAGGAGTATTTGACAATATCGAGTCATTCTTGACACAATATATCTTGTGATCTCACTGTAACTACTTTTCACAGTTGATGAAATCTGATAATTGTTTTTTAAGAGAAATTCAGATGTAATCGAATTCAACATTAAGAATTGATAACTAGTCTGTAAGAGAGATTCAGATATGACAAAGCTGTGCAACGACTGCTTTAGTAAATACATTGACCAATGATAAAATTTTATTTTTTAATTTATTCATTGAAGTAGGTGGCGTTCGATAGAAAGAATAAGCCTAATCCTTATCGCTTTGAGCATTGTTGTCTTCATTTCTATGGTTATTAGAGTTATGCCTGCTCGCTTTGCTTACAAGTTTTGAGATTTAAACCTAATTCCATAAAGCACCGTGTTTGGACTTTGAAGTTAATAATGCACCCGACGTTGTAAGAGCAGGTCGATGAAATCAACCGGCATATTGACAAACGTGACGGCTGTTTACGTGCACATTATGTTGCTTCAGACGGGGGCGAAACAATGCACGACTTTCGATAGGATTTATGTGTCTGATATTACTCTTGAACTAGTCATTAGCCCCTGCATTCTTGCATTCAATTGTTTTTAGGCTCCGGAGGTAATGCACATGAAACGTCTAAACATCAAAGTAAAATGCACCGATTACCAAGCAGAGTTAGCTGAACAGCCATGGCTTAGCGGATAATGTGTTAATGGAGAAAACTATTGCAATTAAAATATTCAATAGTTTGAATTTTAAATTTAGTATATGTTATTTTTAAGAATAGTGTCTTTGTAATTTTTTATTCTTAATAATATTATCTTCTCATAGACGTGATCTCTTTTTTATTGATAATATTTCTTCTATTTATATTTATCTTCCTTTTGTTGTGTTTTCTTGTCTTTCATATATATATTTTTATATTCCTCTTTTCTTGATTTTTATTTTCCACTTTTTCTTTGGATTGGTCATGGGAAAAATCTCACTCAAGGGAAGCCACAAAATCATATTGCCCTTAAGAATAACAAGAAAGTTGTGTGTATTATTGTGAAAAAAATATATCCTACATTGATGCTATGATGGGTCAGGACCCTTTTCTCTTAGCTAAATTTTACTTAGAAAGATAGGCTGGTGGATTTGTGAGCCTCTTGTTCAATGACACAATGATTCTATCTTTTGCCTCTAATGATCTTTTTTAAGAATTTTCCCCCTTCAACAAGGAATAAAAATGGAAGTTTTTGGAAGATACAAATTGTTGTTCCATCTCAAAATAAAACCACTTCCTTTGTAAGACCTTTTAGCTCTTTCTTTTGCGATCTTTTATGTCCATAAATACACCTATGTTCTTACAGCTCTTAGTTCTCAATTCTATTCTTCCTTTTAGTTATTCTTATTGCATCCTTCAAATCCCAATGCCCATTTGGCGGTCCAATATCTTTGAGGTAAGGGATAGCATCTCCCTAATCTCTAGATAAGAGAGTGGACCCCTAGTAAAGATTGAAGTTGTCCCTTCTTTGAGGTGCTATTCCTTGGATCGTAGATCTTTTTAAAGGATGTCAATTTGTTTCCCTCTTTGCTCAATTGAACCTTTTTGGTTTTTGTTCCTCAATTGAAAGAAAAGACCTTCTCTATTCATTTAACTATCCATTATGTATAGAAATAGTCTATGACAGTCAATGCTGTGTGGGAGAATTTGTTATTGTCCATCAAACATTCTTTCCATTCTTTCTTGCTTGCTTTGAAAGTTATTGAATTTTTAACGACTGATATTTAATCTAATGCATGGTGTTGATGCCCCGATCAGCGCAGCCAATTTAGCTTTTTCACATGGCTGTGATGTATTTCAGCTTTTAAATACGAAATCTCTCTATTTAAATATCATCATAACGTTGACAAACGTGCATCCCCAGTGGCTGTTGCAAAGATTATGTTTTCAATTCACACTCGAAAAGATTCAAAGTTCTATGTTAATCGACTTATATGATTATTTATCATTTTATCATAAAAATGTCCAAACTCTCGCTGTCAACTGAAGTATGTTGTTTATTATGTCATATTGTCGTTGTGTTCATACTACACCTGTGAAAGCAGAATTTACTAGAAAAATGTCCAGTACAGGAGAATGTTTGTTGTGTAGTTTACGGAATAACTATTTGAGATAGACAGTCAATGAGAATAAGTAATTTAAACTTCCTGCAGAGAAAGCTTGTTTTTGGCTGTTGTTCCATACTTTAAGTTAATTTATCAAACAATTGGATAGATAAGGTAATTTTTAGGGCTTATTAGTGTTTTTTGGGGGTGGGGTGGGGTGGGTTGGGGTGCGGTGGGGTGGAGCGCGGGGGTGCGGGGTGGGGCGGGGACGGGGGGTTGAGGTGGGGCTTATTAGTTCGTTTATACAAATAAAATTAGAATTTAGAATTTAAGTGTTTCACAAGAGATTATTCATTTAATTACTTTTTATATTTTGTAAGAATTGTTTTTTTAAAGATGATATATGTATATGTAAATTATGGTAGGAAAAACAAATGGATAATAATTATAAGTATATTGAAATATATTTTATTATTAATATTGTTAATTAAAATACGTATCACAATTAAAAACTAAATCAGGTAGGACTAGAAAAGGATTAAGACTTAGCATAGGAGTATATCACTTGGTACGTATTTTTACAATGATTTCTATTATGAAATGTCCAAAAGCTAAATGAAGTCCACAAGAGTAGACTTTAATTTTAAGTTGGACTTGAGAATATTAGAAATAGATTGTTTCAACTAGATGAAAAATTGTTTATCATCATGTCATGTAAATTATTAAATAGTAGTAGTACTGATGTTAACTAAGGAATCAAACCTTCATTATTTGACACTTTTTTTTCTTTAATTTTAAATTTATATGTATCACAATTTATTAATTTTTAAATTATCATTTCCTCTTTGATATCCTTTATGTTATTTTTGCAAAAAAAAGGAAAAGAAAACTAATAGACCTATATGCTCATTTTGATGAATTAAAACAGCAGCACAAAGAATGAAAATAGAGCAGCAAAAAACAAGACTCAAATATATCAAAGAGCTATAAAGTTTCTTCATGTTATTACAACTGAGAGGAATGCTCTATTTATAGAGCTCATAAATATTTCTAGAGGGTTCTTGAGAAGCTTCAAGAAAGGAAGCACTCTAGAGATTTCTACATAATTTTAAATTCACATTTTGCACAAAGAGAGAAGCTCCAAGAAGCAAGTAGAAAGTTATGGACTGTGCATTAAATGCCCAGCTACTATAATAAACATTATTTTTAACATTTTTTTATGTCTTTACCATTCACCCTTTTATATTTACTTTTTCATGAATAAACTAATAATATAATTGTTTAATAAATTCACAAACAAACCAAAATCTTAACAAAAGAATTCAAATATCGAGCGTCTGTAAATGATAATATTCATTAATTTCACGATTTTCAAGAGTCTGAAGCCTAAAACTATGATAGAGATGAAATAAATCTTATTATAGAAGTGTGTAAATGCAAATACGAGATCTTTATTTCGGAGAATCAACAGAGCTTTCCGTTTTAATTCAAGGAAGAATAATTAGTTCAAAATATCAAACTCTCAATACTACTCTAAATTGAATGAACAATTTTAAAATTTAATATTTTTAAATATTACTCTTAAAAGATCAAGAAAATTTAGAATATTAATCTTAAAATATTATTCATAATGATCCGAGACTTCCAAAGTCAGTTCTTGATGAAAGAGGCTTTAGTTAGACGAAATTTTGTTACTGGAGCATATTAAAATGGCCTCTCAGGTAAATCTCAAGTTTAGAAATTCTTTCTCTAAGGAAGTTTCAATAAAACCGATGAGAATTTTTGTGTAAAGAGATTGTGTTCTAAATGGGATAAACATTTTCTCTACCACTGAAACATCTTTGCGTAATGTTTAAAGACTATTATTAATTACTCTCAAGGTTCCTATTTATATACAAAATAAAAACAAGTTAAAGTGGAATTGAATCTTATTATGCGAAACATCAGTTTTGTTATCAGAAACTTGTTTTCTTTTCAAAAACTATATTCACCGTTAAATCATGATAGCAATATCACAATATATTCACCACGTTTGGCGTCGTATAAGAAAGGGTCAACAAAAGAAATAGGCACGGTGGGAAAGGTGATGACTGATTACATGGGGAAACGAGTACATTATTTTAATGTAAGTTGCTTCGGAGAGGGGGAAAAACTATACATGGCTTTAATTAGAGGGGATGCACGAGTCTGATATTGCAATGATCCCTCATGAAGTAATCATTAACCAGTAGATACTGTTGATATTGTGAAGGCCAACTGTCATCTTTGTTCCCTCCAATAATCGAGTCTCTTGGTTTCCAAAGACTCTTCATTTGTAATATTATTGGAGCCCATTTATATGCTGCTCCTACTCATTTTGTAAACAACTTTTTCTTATTAATTCAATACTCTGCAGTCTGGACGTAGCCACTATTGTGGTGAACCAGGATAAATCCGGTGTTGTGTATTTCTTCTTATTGCGACATTTAATTTCTTTGTTTAAATCCTTTCAATTGGTATTAGAGCGCGAGATGTGCAGATTGGAAAATCAGTGGTGAATTTTTTGGAAAGATGGAGGATTTGAAAATAGAGAAATTTACAGGCAAGAATTACAGCCTGTGGAAAGTGCAGATGTGTTCCTTGCTGGTTAAGCAAGACTTGGCTCTCGCAATTGAAGGAAAGTCTAAGAAACCGTCTACAATGACTGATGAAGATTGGCAAAAGATGGATGACAAGTCGATGGCACCCATTTTTCTCTCACTAGCGAAAAATGTCTTGTTCAATGTCTCAAATGAGATGTCAACGAAAGATGTTTGGGACAAACTTCAGAATATGTATCAAACGGCGTCAGCTGCAAACAAAATCTTCATTATGAAGAAACTCTACAAACTGAAAATGAAGGGATTGCAATGTCAAATCATTTAAATGATTTGAAAACCCTATTATGTCAAGCAAGCTCAGTTGGTATGACTCAAGATGACGAATCCAAAGCAATCATCTTGTTATGTTCTTTACCTAACAGTTGGGATCCCGTAGTTACAGCTGTAAGTACTTCAAGCTCTACAAAGTCAAAGTTGGCCTATGATGAAGTTGTTGCCACTTTATTAAGTGAAGACATGAGAAGGAGTAACAAAGACTCCTTATCTGGTGATGCTCTCACTATGGTCAGCACTGAGAGAAGAGGAAGAAGCCATCATAGAGGAAATAATAATTACAATCAGCGAAGATCAAAGTCACCCAATCATTCAAGGTCAAGAGATAGGAATGGTGAATGCTAGTTTTGTGGTAAGCCTGGCCACACAAAGAGAAATTGTCAGGCTTACAAGAAAGCACAAGAAAATGTGAGAAACATGGAAGCAAATACATCCTATGAGAAAGATGAAAGTGCTTTAGTTCTTTCTACAAGTGACACAAAATCAGATTCTTGGGTGATAGATTTCGGAGCTTCTTTCCATTCTACTTCATGTACGGATTATTTCACAAACTACCATGGTGGTCAATTTGGAGAGGTATTTCTTGGAGACAACAAATCCTCCGAAATAGTTGGCAAAGGTGACATTTTTTTACCGCTAGAAGATGGAGGGAAATGGTTGTTAAAAGATGTTCGCCATGTTCCCAAACTAAAGCGAAATCTAATTTTGGTTAGTCAGCTCTTTGCCCAAGGATATTATCCATTCTTATATCTGGATACTTGGAAAGTTACCAAGGGTTCGAGAATAATTGCCAAAGGAAACAAAGTTGGCAATATTTATCTCCTTGAGAAGCCTACTAAAATAGGGGCTACTATGATAGTCATGGGCAGCGATGGAGCACTTTGGCATCAAAGATTAGACCACATGAGCAAAAAGGGCCTTGAGATAATGCTGAAAAGGGATCAACTATCGGGTCTCCAATCAGCAAACTTGCAATTTTGTGAACATTGTCTTTACAAAAAACAAAAGCGGGTCAGCTTTTTGAAAGATGGACATGATCTCAAGGAGAAACCATTGGAACTTGTACACTCGGATGTCTTTGGTCTGGTTGAGGTAAGCTCTTTAGGAGGTTCAAAATTTTTTGTTACATTCCTTGATGACTGTACTAGGAAAGTATGGATATATATGATGGCAAATAAATCTGAAGTCTTTTCTAAGTTTAAAGTTTTCAAAGCTCTTGTTGAAAACCAAAGGGGCCATAAGATCAAATGTTTAAAAATGGATAATGGAGGTGAGTTTTGTTTGCTGGAGTTTAACAATTATTGTGCAGATAATGGTATTCGTAGGGTGAAAGTTGTGCCCTACACCCCTCAAGAAAATGGGGCAGTGGAAAGACTCAATAGGACAATAATGGAGAAAGCTCGGTGTATGCTTTCTAATGTAGGATTGGGAAAAGAATTCTGGGCTGAGGCATGTAATACAGCCGTATATCTCATTAATTGAAGTCCTTCAAGGTTGAACTTCGGAATTCCAGAAGAGGAATGACAAGGTAGTAGACTCTCTTATTCTCATCTTAAAGTTTTTGGTTGTCAGGCTTTTGCAAATGTGCCCAAAGAAAAAAGAAGCAAGTTGGATCCTAAATCCAAGCCTTTCATATTCGTTGTCTATGGAGAGGATTAGTTTGGCTTTAGGCTGTGGAGCTTAACTGATAAGAAGATTATTAGAAGTAGAGATGTTGTCTTCAATGAGAAAACATTTCCAGCATTAAATTCTCAGGAAATGTCTGAAAAAGAATTTGTGCCAATCGCTGCACAAAGGAATGTTGGATTGAATCCAAAAATAGTTTCTAACACTATTTCATATAGTCCCACCTCTGTACTATTTCCAAATTTTTCACCTTCTTCCACTCCTGGGAACCCAGGACATGATGATAGTTCTACACAAGAGTTTTTTGATATCTCTTCTCATGACAAGAATTAGTCTCTCCATCACGATCAAGCTTGTGAAAATTTTTCAAACCAAAGTACAAGGGATCCTCTTACTACACTGGGCTATCAATCAAAGGACTATAATGCTCATCCATAGATGCAAGGTGGGCAAATAGAACCGCAAGACATCAATTTGGAGGATGAGAGTAATTCGCGGGCTATGCCAATTGATATCCATGCCAATCCCGTCTATATATAGAGTACTCACAGTAAACGTATGTCACTATATCCATTTGAGCACAGTGGAAACTCAAGCCACAATCTTGGCAATACACGTGGGCAATTTCAGAGTGTAGGTCCAACTAATCCACAGCCTACACATAATCCACAAGGGGCAAATGAAAACCAGGTTCAAATGCACGTAACAGAGGTGAATGTACAGGGTGCAAAACTCCATCCGCAATGTGTTAGAGCTATTTCACAAGGTCTACAAATTGATTTGCGAGACATTAATGTGCAGGGTAATCATGGTGGGAGCACAGACCAGCATCTCAGTAATTCACAGGAACAACTTCATGCAGAGGAGATAGTTTCACGGTAGTTTCATGGCAGTCAAAGACCCTTTCATCGTGTAGGTAATATGGCAGGTAGAGGTAACATGTCTCCAAATCAATATGGTTTACATACCGGTTTTGAGGCACCCAATACAAATATATAATAGGGAGAAGGCACACTTCATAATAATTTGTTCTCAAGCAGCAGAGAGGGCATTCAACATTTAAACCAGCAAACTAGTGTAACCGGTTCTCCATTTGAATTGGTTCAACTAGAGAACAGAGAACCCCAAATGAGAAGATCCACTAGAGAATGGAGAATGCCGGCTAAATTCTCTGATTATGAATTATTGTACACTGAAGAAGCAGAGCCTTCAATTCTAGTTTCAGAATTTTCAAAACCGTCTACATTCAAAGTAGCTCTCAATGATGTCAATAGTGATAAATGGCAAACAACGATGCGTGAAGAAATGGATTCTTTACTCAAGAATTGAACCTGGGATTTGGTCTCTCTTCCGCCTAATCGAAGACCACTTAGGAACAAGTGGATATATCGTGTGAAAGATGAAGCGAAAGGCAATAAACGCTTCAAAGCCATATTGGTGGTAAAGGGATTTCATCAAAAACAAGGGATAGATTTCAATGAAATCTTCTCACCATTTGTCAAAATGACAACTATCCAAACTGTTCTGGGATTAGCAGGAGCATGGGATCTTGAATTAGAACAACTTGATGTAAAAACCGCTTTCCTACATGGTGATGCAGAAGAAGAACTGTACATGGAGCAGCCACAAGGGTTCATAAAGAAGGGACATGAACACCTTTATTGCAAATTAAATCGGAGCTTGTATGGCCTGAAACAAGCCCCAAGGCAGTGGTATGTAAAATTTGATCGCTTCATGGCTGAGCATAATTTCACAAGATGTGAATCAGACCCATGTGTCTACTTCAAGAAACTTCCAAGTGGAGAGTTTGTCATCCTTCTTCTTTATGTCGATGACATGTTAGTAGCTGGCACAAACAAAAGAATCATTAATGAGTTGAAGCAAAAATTGGCAAGCCAATTTGCAATGAAAGACTTAGGGGTGGCCAAAAAGATTCTTGGCATGACAATCACAAGGGATAGGAAAAAGAGGGAAATCACTTTGTCTCAAAAACAATACATTGACAAAGTTGTTGAAAGATTTGGCATGGGTGAACCAAAAGTAACTCCTATTCCTCTTGCTGGTCAGTTTTGATTAAGTTCTAAATTATGTCCTCAAACACAAGAAGAAAAAGAATTTATGGAGAAAATTCCATACAAATCAGCCATTGGTAGTATTATGTATGCTATGGTTTCTACTCGCCCCAACATTGCTCATCCGGTGGGAGTTGTGAGTAGGTTCATGAGCAATCCCAGAAAAGCTCATTGGGAAGCCGTCAAATGGATACTAAGGTATCTAAAAGGCACTTTAGATTATGTTTTATGTTTTGGCAGAAATGAAGTTTAGCTACAAGGTTACACTAATTTTGATCTTGCTGGAGACTTGGATAAACGAAGGTCTACCACTGGTTACACCTTCACATTTTCTGGAGTTGCGATCAGTTGGGCTTCACGGTTGCAACATTCCATTGCTCTTTCTTCAGCTGAAGCTGAATACTTAGCTCTTTCCGAAGGTGCAAGGGAAATGATTTGGCTTCAGCGGTTACTTGGTGACTTGAAAGTTCATCAAAATGAATATAATCTATTTTGTGACAGTCGTAGTGCGATCTTCATGGCACATAATCAGTCATCCCAATGTCACTCCAAGCATGTTGATGCACATGCTCACTTTGTTCGTCATGCAGTCGAAGAGGGCAAGCTGAATGTTGTCAAGATTGACACCAAGATCAATCTGGCTGATATATTGACGAAGGTTGTTGCCAAAGAGAAGTTTGAATGTGCTAGAACTTCTCTTGGACTTGTGAAGAAAAGATAGATCATTCTTTGAGCAGGGTATTGGGTGATCAGTTGCAGCATTGGTTGTCCTTCAGGTGGGAGTTTGTTTATATTGTGAAGGCCAACAGTCATCTTTGTTCCCTCCAATAATCGAGTCTCTTGGTTTCCAAAGAATCTTCATTTGTAATATTATTGGAGCCCATTTATATGCTGCTCCTGCTCATTTTGTAAACAACTTTTTCTTATTAATTCAATACTCTGCAGTCTGGACGTAGTCACTATTGTGGTGAACCAAGATAAATTTGGTGTTGTGTATTTCTTCTTATTGCGACATTTAATTTCTTTGTTTAAATCCTTTCAGATACTTCCACTAAATTTTTGTTTTTATCTGTGTTCGTACTTACTACCAAAACTCTTTTCTATTAAGGGTAGTGTACAATCTCTAAGATGGATAAAAACATTTCCATCAACATGTTTATAATTTAGGAATGTTGTGAGTAGATGCTTGATTTAATGAAGGTGAGGGATATTTACACATTTTGTATGAGATTAGTTAAGGAGAGCTTCTAATCTGGCAGAATGGACATTCTACATTTTAAAGCAATCTTTTAAATAAATTGTTTAATTAGATATTTGAAATTTAAAAAAGTTAGCAAACTGTGTATTTCTATCACAATTCAGTACTAATATTTTTAAGTGAGATGATCATTAATCTATTTTTATTAGTATTGGTTCACAAGAGTCTATTATTCATGAGAAGGAACGAAACACTTAGAATGTGGCAATTCCTATTACAATTCTAATTCAAGTGTGCTTAATTAACTATATAGCTGCATCCGTCATCTCTATTTGTAATACCATATGTAAAAGAGTGTCATGTCTTATGAACTATTCATTACAAGAGTACAACAAAATATTTAGAAGTATGATAAGATTTGAATATTAGAATATCTAGGACACACACATATTGCTCAAAACCTTGTGATATGTTAAATTGGTTTTAATTTGTTTATTGTTGAAGTCTGTTAAATGTAATTCTATTAGTCAAGTCATGAAATTGATTTAGAATTTCCCTTTACCGTTAACTTATCATTCATAACCAATAATTTATTTTTTTAAATAGTATATAATTCTAATAATTATACAACTATTTTATTATAAATTATGAATTTATAATTTTAAAAAATTATATTATTTTAAAAGAAATCTAATTTAAGGTAATGCTTGCATTAACATTTTATATATAATCATTGCAGAAAGTAACCTCAACAAGGTCAAACCTCAAAATCAGACCATGGTAAGAACTCTTCTCCCTCAATTATTATGCAAAGGCAATCAATCTATATAAATGTTGACAATAGAGACTAATAATAATATTCCAATTGCATGAATATGTTGGCCACACTTTAATAAATAGAGTAGGGACAACTTTCAACCAAGAAAAAGTATATTTATTTTGCAAAACAAGTTGATATTCCTTTCGATTTCATACAGTACAAATTTTTTGAATCTGTTGCCATGTGCAGATTCAGAGGTTATCTGACGAGTTATGGTTCCTCTCTTTTTGTTTATACGTAGAAATTAATATTTATACGATCTCTACGTCAAACATAATGCAAATTTATCACCAACAAATTGTTTGCACAATGGATTTTCAGTGTCTCTGATATTTATTTTTATTTTAAGACGTTGTTACCCTAATCTGCGCAGTTCATTTAGTTTCTTCACATGATGATGGTGACGTCGTGATTTCAAGTACGGCATCTCCTCGTTTGAATATCATCATAGAAATAGTGGCAAACATGCATCTTCAGTGCAAGCGACGAACACGATGTTTTTTAATTCACACTCAAAAAGATTCAAAGTAAGTTAATTGAATAATACGATTATTTTTCGTTTCATCATATTGAGTTCAAAGCTATTGTTGTCAAACGCACTATTTATAACATTTTGCTTATGTTCGATTTTATTCTATAATCCTATTTTTTCATTTTTACCTTCAAGTACTGACCTGAGTTCGACTGCTGGCTGTTTTTGTCTATATAAACAAAAGTTCTCTAGAGCTGGAGCACTGCCTAATACGAAAAATAATTAAAGATCAAAATGAAGATGACGATTATGGTATTCTAAACATATAGATTCTTCAAATTTTGAATAAAATAGTATAAAAATTTAAAACAAAGTATAATATAAGTAAAAGGCAAATATCTTAAACATTACAGCAAATTGATTAAAAATGACATGAATACAAATTTTAAAGAAATCAAATATATTCATATGAATTACATACAAATTATGGACATTGAAGATCATAATTTCGCATAGTCATGCCTCCATACAATGTTAGTTATGAAGCAGGCAGTCTACCAACTAGTCTATAAAGAAAACTAAAAGAACTCATTTGAAATTCTAACTTTCGATAAAATTCAAAAGAACTTTTTAAAATTATGAAGGAAAATTTTAAAAACCAGTAGCAAGAGTGTTAAAATGTGGATGTGAAAACATAAATGTGAATTGGAATAATAACTAAACACTAATATAACACATCTTCTAGCATCTACTAAAAGAGGGGTAAAAAGTTTATTGAATACCAAAGAGAGCAGAACAACACAAGAAACAAAAAGAACTACAAAGCTTTATCCTGGTCCACAAGTTGAACCAATATTTGAGATAAATCAAGGGGAAGCATCCTATGATCAATAATGTTCCAATTTGGCCCATGCTCAAAGGCTCATTTAGCCAGACAGTCAGCCACATCATTCCACTCACAAGGGATATGCATAAAACACACAGAATCCAGAGAATTGCATAATTGAATGATCTGCTAAATAACCAGAGCCAAATGTCAATCCACATGCATAAGGTTCCTGTTATTCAATAAATTCACAAAAAACGTACAAGTTAGTCTCACATATAATTCTTTTCCAGCAATGTTGACAACACTGTTCCACTACAACCAAGATAGCTAGGGCTTCCACGAGGTTATTATTATGGAAACCCTTGTATATAGAAAACAGAAATTGAATATCACTAGAACTATTACGTCCAACTCCTCAAATACTAGTCGGACTAGGATTTCCCTGAGAAGAACCATCAGTGTTGATTTTAAGAATGCCCACCTCAGGAGGAGATCAATGCCCCTCATGATTAACATGCTGAGAGTGATGCCTAGCTCTACTTCCAAAGTAGTTGTGGGGTACCAAGGGAGTAGTGCCCTGAAGAGGAAAGGAATGGCATGTGTAAATACCAACATCACTAGGATCCAAGCCTCCACCAATATCACATTTAGCTAGTATAGTTTCATGAAGAGAATTAACAATTTTCCCCCACAGATGCCTGATCTCAAACTGCACATCATGAAAGATCCTCATATTCCTCTCAAGCCAAACATGCCATAAGATAAGGGAAGGGCCAATAGTCCAAGCAACTTGAAGAAAAGAAGTCTTGGAAGGGGGATGACCCAAATGGTCCTAGAATTCAGATAAAGAGGAGACATGCCAGCACGTGCATCCCCACACACTCCACCAGAAGTGCCAAATCTATTTTGCAAAGGGGCACTAGAAAAAAAGGCGAGAGATAGTCTCTTCACTTTTGTGGCATAAAACATAGATGGAAGGCGCTTGGAATCCTCACTTGTAGAGATTCTCCTAAGTAAGACAATAGTTGTAAACTAGAATCCAGAGGAAAAAGTTACACTGGGGCCATGAAAAACTATTCCAAACTTTCTTCCACCAAGAGACCTCCACCTCACCAAAAAATTTCTTCATCAGTGCAAGGTATCCTAAAGAAATAGAATACTTGCTAGAAGAAGCACCTCCCCAAGCCAAAACATCAGGTTCTTGTAGAGAGCTACACTCCCTAGAAGCCAATATCTGAGAAGTTCCAACCAATCCCCCAGAGAGCCCCCAAGCGGCCAATCAGAAGAATTCTTCCATCTATAACCCACAGCAAGGCCCAAATTATAAGTCTCTTTATAATGAGCCACCTTATTCCATCCAGTAGAAAGGAAAAAATCAGAAAGAGACTACAAGTGCGGATGAGAAGATAAGAGAGGAGGATGCCCATTCTAAGAATCACTCCAAAATAGAGCCTCAGTTCCTCTATTATAGATCCAAAATAAACTTCTCTTCACCAGGTGAGCACCAATCTTGAGGATATTACACACCATAGAGCCTCTTCCCTCAAGAGAAAACTTTAAAATATCTAAAGGTTCAACACTAGGTAAATACTTGTGTGATAGGATACGGGCCCAAAGCTGAGACTGACATGAACACCTGTACGAATAGAGCTTGGCAGCAAGAGCTTGATTGCACAAGATAAAAAAATGAAGGTCAAGGCCTCCTTCCTTTTTGGCCTACAAATGGTATCACAATTGATGAGGTTCCATTTGGTATTTTGCAAATTGCCACTCCAAAGAAATTGGCACAAGAGAGCATCAAATTCCTTAAGAAAATATACCAGGGCAGCATGAACCATGCTTCTATATATGGGAAGGGCCTAAATCATAGATTGAAGAAGTGTCACCCTACCAACAATAGAAATCCACCTATGAATCCAATGATTGACTTTTTGTTGAAGTTTGTCAAGCAAGCTTTGCCAAAATAGCCTAGGCTATCTACCCACCACAATAGGAACCCCCAAGTAAGTCAGAGGGAGACAATCTAAAATCTTAGGATATTAGCATTCCTCTACTCGATAGGCTCAAGAGTATTGAAGAAGAAAAAAGAGGGCTTGTGGTCAGTAATTTTTTACCCAGAGGCAGCCAAATAAGTATCCAAAATTAGCTGAAAGGCTTTAGCTTCTCGAATCTAAGCTCTTCCAACAAGGGTCGTGTCATCAAAAAATTGTAGGTGGGAAAGAGCGGGCAAACCAATTCCCCAATGCCATCCTTGAATTAGATTTTGGGAAACTTGATAAGTCTACCTAGTCCCTTAGCCATAATGATAAACAAATAAGGAGAGAGGGAATCTCCCTAACCAAGACCTCTAGATGCCCCAAAAAGCTCTGATAGTTCACCATTAATAAGGACCAAGAAGGAAGGAGTACTAACACAACTAAGAACCCATCTCATCCATTCCTGACTAAAGCCAAATGCCAGATGAGCTTTCCACAAGAAATCCCAATTGACTCTATCATAAGCCTTAGCCATATCAAGCTTAATGAACATGACACATTCCCTAGAAGTACACATAGAGTGGATAGCTTCAGAAGCAATAACCACCCCATCCAAAATTTATTTTCCTACCACAAAGCCCCCCTTTTCCTCAGAGATAACCATGGGAAGCCAAACTTTAAGCCTCTTTGCAAGGAGCTTAGTAATGATTTTATAGACCACATTACAAAGAGCAATGGGCCTAAAGAAATCTAGCTGATTAGTCTCTTCCTTCTTCGGAATAAGGACTAAGAAAGTAGCATTCAAGGTCAAAAGCATTTATTTGTTGGAATAGGACTCCTAAACCACATCCAAAAGGTCATGACTGATAATATCCAAGAATTCCTAAAAGAATTTAACGGGAAAGCCATCAGGCTCGAGAGCTTTTCCTTTCCGCAAGTTGAAGACCACCTTGTCTAATTTAGACATACTAATTGGCCTCATAAGAGAGTCATTCATCTCCTTGGTCACAATAGAGGGAATACGAGACATGATTGTATTCTCCTCAATCTCTGTTGGAGGTAAATCATCTGAAAAGAGAGCAGAGTAAAATTGAATAGCTTCCCTGGAAACAGCTTGAGAGGAGGACACATGCGTCCCATCAGAAGTAACAAGAGAAGAAATGTAACTTCTATTATGTTGAGCCTGCACATATTTATGGATAAAAGTAGTGTTCTTGTCCCCTTCCTAAAGCCAGTCAACTCGAGCCTTTCATTTCCAATAAATTTCTTCTCTAAGATCCCACTCAGCTAAATCAGTAGAAGCTTGGGATTCTGCTATACCAAGAGCTTCAGAGAAACCTAGATCTTGAATCTGCCTAGTAATAACATCAAGATGATCCTGAGCCCTCTTCTTCATAATGTGGAGATTACCAAAACAATTCATGTTCCAATGCAGATTAACACATCTTCTATCATCAAATATAAGATTATCAAAAATTATTTTCAAACAGAAAACATTTTGTCATTATAATGTTTGAACATAGAATTTTATTTATCTTAAGATTTAGCAATTAAATTTAAAATATCTAAATAAAATATTTAGCTATTTTATATTACATTTATTTTGTTTTATATTTTATATATTTTTTCTTTTATATCATTTATTCTAATTAAATTAAAATAAATGATTATGTTTTCTTATTTCTAATCAAATTTGTGTTTATTTTTTATATAGTTAAAAAATTCTTGTAAAGTTATAAAAAAAATGTCAAGCTTAAATTGTACCCAAAAAAAAAGTCTTGTTCAAGAATTCTTTTGTGGTGTATAAAGATTATAGAGATTTGGAAAGAATTTGTAAGGTTTTAGAGAATTTGTTGAGATTATATGATATATCGCTATTGAAGCTTTGATTCAACCTCAATTCTAGAAATCTGATACATTTAAGTCAACTACCAATCGCTTTTACAAAGACTAAAGTCACTCACATCTGCATAGATAATTTGAACAAGACGGGTGAAAAGAAAGATTGATTCAGATATGGCAAGGAAGAAAAATAGGCATATATTTTGTAGTCTACATTGACATTGAATTTTACTTTCTCCTGGATTGGAATATTGTCTTACTATATCTCTCCATTTCATAATTTCAATGAAGGAATATGCTACTTGTGTAGCTATATCTAAGTCTAGGGTACCTTAAGAGTTTTAATTTAGTGCAAGAAACTAACTAGCATCTGCTATGTGGAGATTTTTAATGTTGAAAATAATTTGCAATTTATATTTAAAATATACGTGGAGTTGTGTTTAGCTGCAACACTATGATTGTTGTGACTATACATTGTTTGATTAGAAAATTGAACATTTTGAACTGCATCAACCAACCGACTAGCAATCTATCTCAAAATAGGACAAATGTTCATTTTCAAGGATCTAAATACATTAAAAGAATTAATTATTTTGGAAAATTTATTAAGAGAGGTTAAGATGGGTAGTCAAAGAAACCCTAGTTAGAAGTAAAAGGATACAAAACAAATTGTAAGATTAGGCAAGTGAGAGAGATTAACTATTAAGTATTATTCTTAGTACTACACAATATCTAGATCTTAACTCTTTTTGTGAGATTTGTTACACTATATTTAGGTCTTTTGAAAATTATTTTAAGATACATAATCAATAATTTTGTTTACAAGGATTTATTAAATTTCAAGAAAATACAAATTACAAGGTTATATTGAATGCAACAACCTATTCCAGAATCTATGATGCTTGAAGTCTAGCAGATGTGCACAATTTGGAATCATAGCTGCACACCTAAATTTATTGGGAACATTTCTTCAATGAGATTTCATTCAGTCTATTTTTTGAAAATCTTTCATGAGTTTGTCCAAGTCATGCTTTAGACAAGTATAAGTTCAAAAGAACATACTAATTAAATATTGAGAATTTTCAAAATTATAGGCTATGTTTGAGAAATTTCACATGGCTTGAGTTATTTGGATCTCTAGGACTATAGATTCCTCTACAAAACAAAAAATACTTGAATTTTTTGGATCTATGTGTTTGCCAATTCCTCCACACAACAGAAAGTGCACATGAATATTGAATCGAGAATAAATGATTAATTATTATGATTAGATAGAAAAAAATTTGTGTAAAAGCCATATGGAGAAGAAGAATGAGAGAGAGGATTTATGGACAATAGTAGAGTTAACATTTGGCATAACGAAATTCCTCTACAATGGAGAATACACCAACACATTTTGAGGGTTTTATTAATTGTCAATGCATAACCCATATACGTGTGCACTAAAAATATTTTTCTCTATTTTTCATTGATGAATTTAAATTAAATAAACTAGTGGAATAAATCTATTTTCCAATTAGAGAAGTTTAAATAAGAAAAGAAAAATAAATTTAATTAAAAAATTACTTCAAACAATGGTATATAGTTTCTTGCACGCTTACCAACACAAGGATTAATTAGAAAAAAATTAGAATGAAAATTATAGTCTCCACCTTTTAGATACATGACACTAATAATAAAAACTAAGTGAATGATAGTGCTTTATAATTTTATTATTTTCTTGGGTTTTTTTTAGATTAAATTGAAAATAGGGATTTTTTATTGCAATACTTAAAAACAAATTCATACTTATAAAATTAACATAGTAAATTTCACTCTCTAGTTTTTGAACATAGGCAAAGAAAGCTAGATGAATGGAAGGGGAAGTTTCTCAACCATTCAAGAAAATTGTAACTTCTCATAAACATTAGGGATAAATTCAAGATGAGTCTTATGTCCTACGAGAAGGTCTAAAAACTTAAATCTTGGTGGGGGGAGGGGGGAGGGTTAAACTAGAGGAGAATCATTGATCTTAATTGGATGCTTAAGGTGAAGATTATATGGAGATTGATTCTAAATACAACCAGATGATGCAAAATCATGAAGGCTAAATATATAGGATTGAGATTCTCCTTTAAAATATCATCCTTTTAAAAATGACCTCTAGACTAGATCAAGAATATGGACCAATATTGTTAACAATTGAAAACTTCTGATGTGGGGAGTTAAATGGGTGATCAGGGATTGGAATAAGATTATATTTTGGTATCATAGATCAATTGGTAATCCTCTTTGTTAAACTCAATATAGTTTATTGAAGAATAATTTTACAAACTAGATTGGTTTGTGTAGTAACTAAATAGATAATAATGGGAAATGGAGAAAACTTGATTAGATGATCCTCAGCTAAAATCTTGTCTAGGAGCTTCAAAGCACATTGGAAAGAACATAGATTCTAGCCTTCCTCATTAAGGATTCTATTATTTGTGAGCTAAATACCTTTATGGAGTTTAGAGTTAAATCTTCCTACAATACTATTATAAAACATGCAGTGTGTATGGAATGAAAAATACATGTAGAATCTAAGTGGTTGCTCCTGAATTAACAACCTTTTAATAACCCAATGATAAGAAAAAATAAACTTAGGGGCGGGTAATCCCCATGTTCAATGCACCTACTCAGATACCAAGGCCAACTATAAGGTTATTTAATCTCCTTCTTCTTCAGGGTCTACAAGACCTATGCTGGTGAACCTCAAGTTCTTTATATGGTACCAATTGTTCAAAAGCATACACTTGAATCTAAGAAAGTAGATAATATCCGTAACCTTCTAATGCCTATATAGAAAACATAGGCATTGAATAGCTAATAACACAACCTATGAACTAGATAAGAAAAGTTAGGGTAATTATGTTACCTCTTTCGAAATGAAAGGGAAAGGATTTGATTTATGATGTTGAATATCAGCAAGACTTAGGAATGAACAACACAAACATGCATTCCCCAAGCTCATCAGTCCCTTATCCATTGGGCAATAACTAAGTGATAACATGCACTTGGATACCCAAACACACTCATATACTCATATATCTAATATATTTATCTATCTTGCAAATAGACAACAGTGTTCATAAAGACCTCATACTTATGAAATATCCTTCTAAAATAACCAGCAACTCTCTCAACTATATCAAGAATTTACTTGGCTCTTTGTTCCAATAGAAAAATATAAAAAGCATACAACATTAAAGGGATGCAAAAGGGTTTAAGTTCTTCATCCCTAAACCACAAAATATTGCAAATTATAGAGAGAGGAGATGAGAATTAGAATGAAACTAAGAAATTGGTTTTTGTTTGTATTAATTTCATTGAAACTAATACATCAAGTGTATACAAAACTTAGATAAGACGCAACAAATGACTATTTAAACTATTTTCTTTAAGGAAAGTACAACATTATTGTAAATAATAGAGAAATACTAAAAAGTGGGTGGTATCACAATAACAAGATTGTATTGGAACCATCCTTGTGGTATCATAGTTGCTGAAATAAAAATTAGAATCAACCTATGTGTATCACAATGGTAAAATCAAAACCCTTTCCTCCTCATCTTGGAAATCCTTATATAGAGAAGGATTGCAACAAGCTACAAATGAGAGGAGGACACATGTCAAAAAAATGATTGGGAAATTTTTTTTTTTAAAATTCTACATTGTTACATTACAAAAAATTCTCTGCATTCATACAAAACTTAGAGAAGTAGATGCAAAGCTAGCAGTAGAAACTTATTGGAGGAATCCTCAACATCAATCAATTCGTCCTCTACTACCTTTACTCATGATGTTCTTCAACTACCTCCACCGGCATAGCCTTAATATCTATAACTGCCCTCAAAATATTGACTTCTCTTGGTAGATTTTCCATGAATCTTATTTCATTTGATCTTCACCATGGATTTTCTCAACTAGAAATCTGATCCTTTTCATGAATGCTCTACTTGAGACACCAACCAATTTATCCACTCAATACAAACTTGTGTCATGCTTTGTTTCTACAATCATTTTAATATTTCATTCACCACCTCGAGGGTTAAACCCAACTAACTACATCATTTTACTTATTTCCACTGCTTCATGTTCCATCCTTCATTGGTATTCACTAGTTGCACAACCATGCAATCAAGTATATTAACCATTCTTGCAATGTCACAATAAAAGAATTTAATACTTAACCAAACTATGCAACCATGCAAACAAAAAGTTCTTATAGAAATGGCCCCACCTGCCACATGTCAAGCTAACATTATGTCGCTAAGGATAAAGATCAAGTAATTATACATATCGACATGGCGAGATCTATTGATCCTTCATTTGATCTATGACCTAGGTTTGAACTTACAACCAATCAAGAGTTTCCCATACACCACATCATTATGACACTACACTACCACATAATCATATCATCAACATGGTGACTAGTCACACCTCTGAAACCTTAACCCAAGATTAGCTCTTCACCCTAGCAACCATGCAAACTAGAGCATTCTGCACCATCACCACTCAAAACCATGGTTAACATTAACCCAACATGATCCTATGCCTTAAAATCCTTAACCTTTATCATGACATCATTACTTAAAATCCTTAATTCAATGTGAAGCCTACAAAGCCACGAACCAAGTCATTGCCATGTCGTAACTTTAACCTCAGGTAACCATTAAACTCATGTGATCTTGTGAACATTCACAAAGTGTAATAGCTATGAAATAGCCATGACCATGCAATCCATTGAATCATGTCTTTAGATATTAGATTGCACAATTATTTGCAATTGTTGTAAAATCGAGTGGACCTGAAAGATCATAATTTTACACAATCGTACCTCCAAAAAATGTTAGTAGTTATGAAGCAATGAGTCTACCAGTTAGTCTCTTAGATTTGAAATTATCAAAAATTGAAAGTTCAAAAGCAATGACTCTACCAACCAATCCTTGGAGGGTTAGATTACTACCAGGGGTGCACCTCAATTCTTGTATAGCAGAGACTCTAATAGCATAGATAGGAAATAGAGTTCTCAATACTTTGTTGATCACAATCTCATCTTTAATTTGTCCACTAGATCCTCGAATTGTATTACTAACATGTTTGATTCTTGCACAATACTGGACTATAGTGTCACCTTCTTGCATTCTCATTTCATCAAAATTTCCTTTAATTCTTTCAACTTTGGCTCTTAGTAAATTCTTGTCTCCTTCATAAATATTATATAGGGAATCCCACATCTTCTTAGTAGAATCACATACTTTGATGTAATCATACTCTAAATAGCTTAGGGAAGATGCAATCTACAAGAATCTCTGATTGTGTTCCTTCTTTTGTTTCAATTGTTCAATAGTTGGCACTCCGATTGCATCAACATGTTTAGTGGCAATAGTTGATTGTGCATAATCTCCAAACCCTCCTAGATGTAGCTTCATCCCACTTTTCCATGCAGGAGAATATTCCTTGTTTAACTTGGGTACCTTCTTTCTATACATCTTGATCTTTAGCTTTAACTACCTTCAAACTTTTTCTTCATAAGCACTTGGTGCACTGATACCAATTGTTGGAATGTTTAGAATAACTAGGGGGGGGGGGGGGGGGGGGGGGGGGGGGGGGGGGGGTGGGGGTGAATTAGATATCCAAGTTCCAAATGTACAAATAAAAATTTTCAGTACTTCAACTTATACTTATGCATGCATTAATCATTCAATATCTTAAGCTTTTGCATTTTAAATTGTCCTAGGCCAAAATAACTTTGCAAAAATATAAACATGAAATACCAAAAAAATAATCACACATTTTGACACAATGATTTAATGTGGAAATCCAATTTGGAAAAATACTAGTAACATGCTAACAATTTTCAATCTTCTGAAATTATCCCTATAAAGAGACATATTTATTAAAGGTTACAATGCACAGTATTAAATGTGACCTTGATTAAAGGATTTCAATCACCATCTTAGGAGTGATATTTGTTAGAGGACTTTAGGATATTCCATTATAATGTCACCCTTTTAAAGGATTTACTCATGACTATGAGGTCAACCTTAGTCCAAAGAATTTGTCTAGACTGATATAGTTGTTAGAAAGTAAGAGTTGGACTTGATCTAATAATAAAACAACTCAATTGTAGATTATAGACCTCACATTCACTCCTCCATTCTACTTGGCATTCATTCTCTTCATCTCTAATAGATTGTTCACCCTTCAAGCCTTCACCTCTTAAGCCTTCTTTCTTAATATGCCAATTGCAGAATATTTCATTCAGACATCATATTAAACAACACCCTAAAATATTTTTCTTTCTTAGGTTTGTGCACTTGACTAATTACTTCTAGCATGTTATCTCTTTATATAGAGAATTTATATCTTTTATTTCTTAACCACAATCATCCATTTTAGGGTTAGGTCATATTCATTGAATCTATCCTCTCTTCCAGTTTATTCCCTTCAAGAAACTTCCTTTATAATCCTCTTTGAATTGATTTCAAAATAGCTTAGCTTGAATTTTGTGCCACTAGGTCATCATACTTACCTTCCACACACCTTATATAATTCAAGAGATCAACTTTTTCAGATTAGATTCATCAAATATTTGATCAAACTCATTTTAATGGAACTCAACAATAACATGTTATTTTCTCAGAAAACACACTCTTCTGATGCTTAGTGAACGCCTACTAGATTTCTCTTTTCTCATCACATACTGAACTTATTGCTCATCTTCAACTAACTTTCTACTCATCCTACACTAAATTACTCAACTTCTACTATTTGCTCAGTCAAGCTTGGTAGACAAATTTCTTTTCTTGGGCTTCTTTGAGTCTTTGCTCAAGTATCCTTTCACTATAGCATTAAGTAGATAAAAAGTACACTATATCATCAATATCTTGGTTGGTTGTATTACTTCTTTTATACACCATATAATTTAAGGTTTCTTTAGGTTCTCTTGTTATTCTTTCTTTTCAAATTCTCTTCATCAATCTAATAGCATTTAGATCAAAGTAAGCAATTTTCTTACCAACAAGTAGTTGGTTTGACATTAGTGACAAAATAATGATTGTTCCATGATAGGTTTCATCAATCTTCTTCATTTCAAAAATCTTCTTTTCAACACTTTTCTAGGGAGATAATAGGCCTACCTATTGGAAAATTGTTATTCAAGAAGCTAGATATAAGATTGTGGCTTAGAAGGCTAGATGATTGACTTTGGCAAGAAGAATTTTCCTTGTGATATCGGTCTACAGCCCAATTCCAAATTACTTAATGTTAGTTCTTAGGGATAACTTGTCTTAAGAACACAAAATTTAAGTGTTGAAATGTGATTTATTCTAATAAATTTGAAAATATTATAAGACATAAGATATTTGAATATGTATATTTAATGGTTTGAAGAAAAAAACCTAAAAGTAAACCTAGTAAGTCTTTGAGGAGAACTGCATGAATTTGAATTAATAATTAATAATATTACAAATTATGTATATGTATATGTATATATTGTCACATGGATGGATATGGTTATGAGGAGAAGAAGAGTGGACAAGAGAGGTAGAGAAGGGGAGGGAGAGAATGAGACAAGGGGATTAGGGTGAGACATGTCATAAAAATAGAGAGATTGAGTGAGAGATGTGATGTATATATAAATAATAATTAGGGGAGGAGATGGTGAGATTAGTTGGAAGATAAGAAAAGGAGGAAGATAGGAAGATATTGGGTCTCAAAATGAAGTGTTTCCATTTAAGGACAGTAGACATACCAAGACTAATTACTAGAATAGTAAACATGTAGGAAGATAGATGATCACCTTAATGAAGACTTCGAAAAGGAAAGAAGAAATATTTGTAAGAGTCTTTACTAGCGTATAGAATACATATGAGAAAGAAGAACGATTTAATAAGAGACAAAACTTTTCCTTGAAAATAAAACCTTTTCTTAGAATAAATGAGAGAAAATTCCATGAGACCATATCATAGGATTTTGACATATCAAGCTTAAATTTCATACTTTTTCAATTTACTTTTCTCTATAGAGTACATGGCATGATGAATAGTAACAATGGAATTAGTGATTTTTCTTCTTGAGGTGAGAAAATTCTAGTGAGGTTAGTTATTTTGGTGAGGTCAAAATTAATTCTATTAATACTTTGATTTGATAGAATTTTATAAATGGTGTTGCAAACCCTTATGGTTGCACATTTTGTCATCCTATTATCTTGCATTTCATAATTGATTAAAAAATGAATGTATTATTTAATTATTTAAGAATAGAACCTGAGGTAAAGAGTTCCTTAGGATCCCAACAAAGATGCTGCACTAAAATGTCCCAATAAATATATTATTCGATTCTTTAAAGATGTCACCCAAAGAAAAGAATTCCTTACCAAGCTAACAAGCTCCTACACCAAAATATCCAAATATTTATGCAAGAAAATGTTAGAGAAAAAGGTTAATTTAATTTCATTAATTAAATTACCTTTTATCCCTTCTTAAGATTTCATTTTATGCACCTTTTGCATTCTCTATTTAATAATTGATAAGTAATCATTAAATAGCTTTTACCTTTTAGGTCACCCTTTTGAGTTTCAATCTCCTTTAATAAGGATTTATCTTTTGTAAGTATCTTGCATCTTTTCTTTATCTGAGAATACATTTGCATATTTACACAAGTTTCTTTTTAGACATTTGAAATAAAAGTAATATATTTGTCTTTCCTAGGGTAAGCTTTTTGTCTAGAAATCCTGCTTCCATATGGAAGATAATATGTGCAATTAGAGTTTAGCTCAAGTAGTCTTGAACTTGAGAGAAGTAGGGTGCATAATAAAGTAGAAGTTTCTAACATCTTTATTGCCAATATTAATAGAAATTTCAGAGACAAACCAACCAAGTTGATTAACTCCTTAATGGAATTTGTCCTTTTTTTTCATTTCAAAAGTCAATCAATGGAAGAGATTGCTATTTTTTGGAACCTAGGTCTATATTTCTAAAGTTTTCCTCCATTTTTGTAATTTCATGTAGATCCTCCATAATTTCTTTATCGTATAAAAAAGAGAGAATCCTAACTATTTATCTGAATCTTGATTATGGACTTTGTTAAGATTCACCTTCATTTCAAACGTTCAGTTAAAATACTTCCAAAATTTAATTTATTCTAATGTTTCATATTAGATAATATATATTTCAATTTATTAGCCTAGGTATGCATGCCAAATCTATTAAATTTCTCCTTCTATTAGTTGGATAGAGGTGATATGACATCCAGGACTGTATATCAAACCAAACTGAATACACTTGATTCATATTTATGGGATTCTACTTCATGATGAGTGGATTTTGGTTAGAAATAAAACTAAGTATAGAGGAAAGAAAATTGCCATCATATATTTCCTAAGATGCACTCATAAGACAATGATCTGAATGGGCTTGAACCGATGATCACTCAATCTAGTTCACTAGTTACTATTGATCAAAATATATTTATTTCCCTAAAGATCAAGAGCTAAAAGGTCCCCTCTAATAAATAAGTTGTGGAAGCCTTTCATAGAGTCAAAGAAGATTGAGGAAGATCCAATTTTCTTTTATCTGAAGAAGGGAGAAATTTAATTTTACGAAAGCCATTTTTATTGCCTTAATATTCCTTGATAAGACAATGATTATAACAAGATTTCTGAGTAGGACTACTCTAGAGTGTTATAATTCCAATTTTGAGCAACTTTGTTCATTATCACTTAAGGAATATCTAGTAGATCTCTTACGACTTTTGTTGAAGGTCCCCACATCCACAAACATTTTTATCTTCATGAAGGAGTTCAAAGTATGGAAAATTTTGACCCTATACATTTTTGTGAAGGAGAGGAAGAGGAAAAAGAGGGGGAGGGAAGAGCTAAGGCTCCAAGAGAGGGGAAATAAGAGAGTTGGGAAAGGGAGTGAGAGGGAGGAACTTCGTTTGGGATGCACATAGTAAACAAAAGGAGGGAGGCACTAAGAGGGATAACAAGGAGTCCATGTAGGACATGAATAGAGGGAAATATGGGGAAGTCAGAGGAGCCACATGCTAAACTTGGTTAGAAATATCTAGGGGAGAATTTAGGAATTTCAATGACTAAGGAAATCTTGGACCCTTGAGAAGGGACCCCAAAGACATCATCTGGCTAATTGGTAGTTGAAACAAACTAATAAGAATTGACATTCTCTAGTGAAAATTCTTCTTTGTAGGAGGAACATTGGAGTCCTTCTTCACCTTCTCCCCATGCCTTTTTAAAACCTTTTGGAAATTCAAATAGAGAAGAGAAATAGAGTATTTTTTATAGTAGAGAATAAAGTCTTTAATTTGTAGACTTTGAGAAATAAAAACCAAGATGAGACTTCAACCCAATAGAGATAGGTAGCATAGTCCCTAGATCTATAGAAAAAAAAGAAGAAAGCATACAAAGACCAAGCAAAATCTTCTGTGGCAATATCAACTCCCAAGAAGTCAACAAAGGAGCTGGAGATTCATTTGATAACCTCCTCACCTCAAAATTCAAGAGCAAGACCAAAGGGTTTTAATTCCATTTAACTTTGGCTCTTTTATGATTGAATGAATTATCAAAAATATGTATCACATAATGCACTCTTGTACTAAACCTTACTTCTCATGTCTATTTCTCCCGTGTCACTTTGTCTACCTAAATTTCAACTTATCAAATTTGTAGTTATATATATTTATTTCATCTATCATAATTCACACATTCTTATACTATTGAAATTTACTATATTGATTTTTAAAGTGGAAAATCGACTTTAAACTATTCTAATAGAAAACTTATCTCTATCTCTTAAATAAAATCTATTAAAAAAAACTAAGGAAACATTAAACCTATAAAGCACTTACATTCACATAGTTTCTATTTATATAGACAAACCAATAACACTCAGTAGTTAACTACTCTCAGAACTAGATGGTAAGAATGGAAAAATAGCATTATAGAAAAAATATAACATAAGAGTATTGTTGTTGGAACGTGTAATTTCCCCTCAAATGAAATGTAAACTCACAATAAAAGATTCTAGAAATTTCTAGATAGGGTTAGGTAAAGTTTTGGAAGTCGTAGATAATTCTAGTAAAGTCTATTTGTGTTTTGTTGGCTAATTTAGATGTTTCCATATATGATCTAAGACCTCTATAAATAGAGGCATCATGTAATGTAATTGATATGGGCGAAACGGTGAATGAAATATAATATATTTTATTGTGTGGCAGCACATTGTCTGTGTTACATCTTTCATATTGGTATCAGAGCTGTCCTAGGTTTCATCAAATTGGTATTAGAGCTTGGTTGGATAGAAAGTTGTACATAATTTTAGATTGTGATAGAAGAGAAAGTGGTGTGTTGTGCTACTAAATGGTGGAGGATTGTTTGTGTTATGAGAAAGAAAATTGTTTTGAAGAAGACCACTTAGGAAATGTTGAGTAGGAAAGAGGGCAAGTTGGAAAAAAAGTATGGTGCAAATTCTTATAATTATTTAATGGCATTTGAGAAATTATTATATTATCTTTAAAAGAAATGAAGATCATAGTCAAAAAAAGGTGTTAACTAAGAAGTGAAAAGTCTACCTATCTAAAGGGCTTGTTTCAAATTGTTTGAAGATTTAATTCTGGAAGTAAAAAGGCATTTAGAATTTTTTGAAAGACAGAAAAAAGTGTGTTAAATTGTTGATTTCAATGGGAAAAGCTAGTAGAGTTCAAAAAGAGAAGACAAATAACTTAGAAGAAGAATTAATGAAGGTAAAGAAAGAAAATGCAAGATTAATATGTGAAAATGATGTTTTACAAAGAGAATTGACAAAGCTAAGAAATGAACTAAGTGTAGAAAGGCTTAACTTTCTAGCTCAGATGAGTGTTTATATAGATGCAAACGAAGAACTAGAACAAAAACTAAAGTTGTTTGATGATGTTAAGAAAAGAAATGAAGAGTTGGAGAAAGAAAATAAGAAATTAGAAGAAAAAATGAAGATGTTTGATGATGTTAAGGAAAGAAATGAAGAAGTAGAGGACAAAATGAAGAGACAAAAAGAAGAGAATGACTTGTTAAGGGCTAAACTAAATCAATAAATTATTGAAAGAAATATACATGTGAAGAAAAAATTAGTATATGATGTTTCATGTAGTACAAATGACTTGAATTCACCACTAGAAAAGTATGATTTTGTTGTAGTTTTTTTGTGATAAAGAATGTAAGAAAGAGTGTGAAAATGTGGCATCAAATACTATTAGCTCCAATTATAAGAATGTTGGTTGGAATATCATGAAGAAAATGGATTACAAAGGTAAAGGACTAGAAAAAAATGAACAAAGAATCATAGAATCTATTCTACCAACAATGAGACCAAAATATGAAGGACTAGGATATGCAATTGATGAAAGAAATGATGTTTTTGGTTCAAGAAAAATTGTTCAAAGTAAAAAATATATGCAATGCTCAAATTGTAATAGGAAAGGACACAATGAAGACAAGTGTTGGGATCTTCATCCATGTAATATTTGTGGCTTAAAGAGTCATAGTGAAAAGATGTGTTGGAATAGGGAGTGTAAAAATATTTGTATGGACAAGTGCTTAAAAATGGACTTTGGATGGAGCTATGGATCAATTTGACAAAAGATCATCAATATGTTCAAAGGTTTATTTAGGTATAAATGTTAAAGAGTAAGAAGAAATACAATAGCATTGGGAAGCAGATTAGAGCAAGGCATCAAAGATAAAAATGGTTATCAACATTTGTGACAAATGAGGCAACCAATAGTCATGTATTAACAAAGGCATTAATAGATATGAAGATTATCAAAAAATAATATTTTGGCATTAAGCCAAAAAAAAAGGGGATTTGTAATGACCCTTTCCAGTAGGCCACTAAACAAAACCCTAAATTTAATACAATGATAAAGTATATTGCTGAAATAAGGAAATAGTAGTGCCAATGTATTCATTCAATGAAAGCCAAATGTTTTTACAAATGATATGGAAATTTTCAACAACAAACATTATGACATGGCACATTACAGAAAAACCCTATCTGGCTGTATACAATTGAGAACTTGTTACAACTACAAACTAAAATGAAGAACCTAGATTGATCAAATACTAGAGATTGACTGCTGAAGATGATATGGTGAAAGTGCAACTCCACTTGAATCTCCAAACCAGCAATTAAGCACAAGTGAAAGGACTGAAATATCCTTCCCACAGTTGCAATAATTAAAGTGATCTTTCACACCCTCAAAATTGCGTACCAATTGAGAGTTTTCATTCTCAATGGCCAATTGTGACTACTTGCAGAAACCCTAGGCTCCACAATGCACATCAGAAAAAATCAATAATAAATCTCCATGATAGGAAATGAGCCCTTAATACCTATTTATTCTGTTTTCCTCGATAGGTCAGCCTCTTTTTTTAATTATATCTCTACTCCTTCCAGAAACCTCTAGAACATTATTTTATTTAATGACTTTATAAGATATATCACTTAATTAAATATAAAGTTACCTTGTAATATATTTTTTTATCGATAACTTTATAAATAATTAACTCCTCCAAAATGGGGACATTACAGGTCCGCCCCCCCTAAAATTGCTTGGCCTCAAGCAATCTTAATGCTGGATGCTGAAAAATCACTTCTCCCTCCCTAGTAGCATCTTCAATAGGTAAATCTTTCCACTTAACTAGATACTCTCTGATTAATCTCCTGTGAAGCTACTTCTCTCTATTATCTAGAATGGATTCTGGCACTAAGATTAATTTTCCCTCATCATCCAAGGGAGGTAATACTGTAGAAGGCATCACATTCTAACCCAATTCTTTTTTGAGGCGTGATACATGAAACACATTGTGCACTCTACTATCTGCAGGAAGCTCCAATTCATAAGCCACCTCACCAACTCGCCTAACAATCCTGAATGCTCCATAATAGCATGGCTTGAGTTTCTCTACACCACTCTTCTTGAGAGTGAACTTCTTATATGGTTGCAACATGAGGTAAACCATATCATTTACCTCAAAGCTATGCTCAGTCCTCTTCTTGGCTGCATACTTCTTTTGCTAGTTCTGAGCTCTATCAATGTTGTCTCTAAGAGTAGCAACTATATCCTTACTTTCCTATAATAGTTCACCTGCACGGGGTACCCGACTATCTCCCAACAACAAATCTAAGAAACTAGGTGCCTCATAATTGTAAAGTGCCATGAAGGGTGTCATTTGTATAGTAATATGGTATGTAGTATTATAACAATACTCACAAAGATATATCCATCAGACCTAAGCTCGCTATTGATCTGTCACATAATTCCTCAAATATCCTTCCACCCATTTTTTTACAATCTCTGTTTGACCATCAGTCTATGGGTGATAACTAGTGCTAGGTGTAAGCTCAGTACCACACAACCAAAATACGTCCTACCAAAATAGACTCATGAAGCAGTTGTCCCTGTCACTCACAATGCTCTAAGGAAAACCATGTAACCTGAAAACCTCCCTGAAGAAGACCTCTGCCACCTGAGCTACTGAGTATGTAGTAGCAATAGGAAAGAAGTGAGCATATTTTGTCAGCCTATCCAAAACTACATAGATACAATCATGCCCTTGGGCCCTGGGCAAGCCCATAATAAAATTCATAGAGATGCACTCCCACTTCCTGTCAGGAATAGGAACTGGCTATAGGAGCCCTATTGGATAAGTGTGCTCTTGTTTATTTTGTTGGCAAACATGACACTCACACACATACTGCAAAACATCAGCCTTAAGTCCCTTCCAGGTGAATCGTTCCCATACTAACCTGTAAGTCTTGAAATACCCAGGATGGCCTGTTGTAGGTGAATTATAGAATGTTCTCAAAATCAACTACTTCACTTTCAATCCTAGGACTAAGTAAATTCTATTCTTGTAAATGATCAAATCATCTATGAGAGTGTATCTGGTGTTGATTGTTGTTCCCTCCACTATAGCAAAGGCCCACGTGTCTTTGGCATATTTTGCTACAATAAAGTGTCGCCAATCCTCTGATATTTGAATCATAGAAGTAAGGTGTGGCCTATGGGATAAAGCATTTGCAATAATATTTTGTGTCCCCTTAACATATGTGATATCAAAATCATATGCATGTAACTTACTCACCCACTTCTGTTGATGATCATTCAGGTCACGCTATCCCAAAAAGTGCCTCAAACTATTATGATCAGTTTTAATACAAAATTTGTTGCCCACAAGATACTATCTGAATTTGGCCAAGGCATGCATGATGGCAAAAATCTCCTTATCATATATGCTGAATGATCTCTTAGGCCCTCTAAGTTTCCTACTCTCATAAGCTATAAGATGCTTGTCCTGCATGAGTACAGCACCAACTTCCTCTTAGAAGCATCACATTGAAGCTCAAATGGCTTCGTGAAATCAGACAATGCTAATACTGGGCATGTAGTCATTATTTCCTTGAACTGCATAAAACACTCCCGAGTCCACAAAAATGCCCCTTTCTTTAGCAAATCTATCATGGGTGTTGCATGTCATGAGTAGTCACTGACAAACCTGTGATAGAATCCACATAGACCAAGGAACCCTCTTAACTATGTAAGGTTCTCTAGTGGTGGCCAATCAACAATAGCACAGATCTTTTTAGGGTCCATTCACACTCCTTCTACACTAATGATGTGTCCAAAATACAACAATTCTGTCATCCCCAAATCACATTTGGACTCATTGGCATACAAGGACTCCCTTTGTAAAATGCTCAATATTGTCTCCAAGTGCTTTAAATGTTCCTACCATGTCCTACTATAGATCAAAATATCATTAAAGAACACTAGCACAAATTTATGCCTTGATTTTATGCAGATTGCAGGTACTAGGTATCAAATTCCCTGAATTGTCAGGATGAGCTTACCATATCACAACATCTCAATGGCAAAAGACGAGATTATTTCTTGAGTCCAAATCCTAACCTTGAGCCATTTGTCCTAGAAATTAGGACAAGTATCTGAGTAGTTTTAATCCTTCCAAATTCATCAAGTGAAGTGAATTTGTGATTTTGACCCTTGAGTTTGCTTAGATATTCTATACTTTATGATGGGTTTTTATAGTTCATCTTGTGAGTCTATTGTGATTTTTACAATTAAATCAAGTTACAAGGTAATTTAATGATTTAAATTAATAAAAAATTTATATTAAAAAGTCAATATTTAAATATATTTAATTAGTCAAGAAATTAATTAAATAAAAGAATTAAATTCAAAGATATAGTTAAAGTCTTTGTTTTGGTGTAATCATATTTATATAATTTAATAATAATATATTTAGGAGTTTCATTTTAAAAATAAACTCTATATATTATTATTAGTAAAGTTAATAAATATTTTATCAAAAATGTCTCATAAATTATTTTAAGAGAGAAAGAAATTGATTTAATAAAGATATTTTAATTGAATTAAAAAAAGGTGGGAAATGAAAATTAAAATATAATAAAATGATAAAACGAAACAGGTTTTGAGTGATTACAAAATCAAAGCCATAATTTTGAGAAAAGCTCTTTATTAGGAAATTAGAGTTCATTTCTCCATACTAAGATTTGGAGGAGCCAATTTTCGAGAAGAGGGTTTCAAAAGAAGGAGAAATTACTTGTGAGCTTCGTGTGTTCCTTATTTTAGCATCAAATCTAGGTAGGATCTTGTGGGTTTTTCTTAGTAGTTTCCATTCTTTGAATTCTCTATCTTCTTCGAGTCTAAATAGAATTTATTTTTTGAATTGAATTGGGTTGAAACCCTTGTTATAAATTTCATTGTTCTTCATTTTGAAATCATCTATATATGAATTGAAAAATTGAAACCCTCATTTTGTTAATTTTATATATTTCTATTTTAATATGAGTAAGGTTTGGTAAATTTTTAGAGATTCATGTTTTGACTCATTAAAATTGAGTAGGGTTTGGAGAAGGAATCAAGATTTGATTTGTAAAAATTGATTGGCTATTCATAATCTTTCTATCAAATCTATCTCATGAATTTATTAAAAAAATATTACATATGTTAGTAAAAATTATCACAATAAATAAATTTATTGTGATAATTATTATCGCATGTCATAATAGAAAAAAAGGATGTGAAATTTCATATTGATGGGGAGGGTAAGTATTGAATGTTTTTATTTTTATTTTTATTTTTTTAAATTAATTGTTTAAAGGTGGGTGGGACCACCAATCCCCCACACATCTAGTAGTTGCATACGCAGGCTGCATGGCAATTTATTGTTGCCCTAGTAGAAGGGATTGCCTATTGGAGTATGCTACTATTGCGACATGCTGTGACAGTACACATGTAGCTAGCAGGCCTAAGACATTTTGAATGTAATTATTAATTTTCAAAATATTTTTAATTATATTATTAATTAATAATTATAGTTATTAGTAAATTAGTATAATTTTATTTATAATTTATAATTATTTTAAATAATTTAATAATTATAATTTAATAAATACATTAGTTTTTATAAAGTTAGCTGTAAGTTTTTAAGTTTGGTTTAAAAGGGAAATGATTTTTAGTTATAAGGAAATAATTTTTGATACTAATAAATCCTCATAATTTTGGTTATTCAAAAAATTTGTCGAATTGTAATACTTGAAAACAAAATGGAAACTTCAAAACCATAGTGAAAATTGACTTTTATGTTTTCAAACCTAATGAATTCTGAAAGTTATGTGATCTATGTGATATGCGATTTACTATTGTGGGTTTTAGGTTTGAATTAGTACTTTGACCAAATTAGGATGTTTACTAGAAGCTTAGGGGTTTTTTTCTCTGATGATGTTATGCACAAGATCTTTGATACTTGACTATAGTGTTGTGTCACATGTTGCATATTATGAGTTTGATTAGATGTTTGTGGCACTTTCCAATTTCTTGTGTGGAACTTGGGTGCATGATGTGACTTTTTTGGTCTAACCTTTGAGTCTTCAATCAATTATTTTCTAATGCTTTCTAGTTTCTTGTAGAGGAATGAGGTGATTATTTTATATTATCTTTTAATGCTTTCTAGTTTCTTGTATAAGACTAAGATGATTATTGTATTTTATCTTTTGGTGCTTTCCAGTTGGTTATATAGTACTGAGGTGATATTGAGATTTGTCTATAGGTTCTTTCCAGTTGTTTATAAAGGGCTGAGATGAAAACTATGATTCTATGGTTTATACTTTTACAAGCCTAGGGAAGGTAATGTAGGAAGTGGCTTGCAATGGAGGTTAGAGCCTAGAGTGGCTACTTGGGAAACCCATTGTAAATTGTTTTAATAAGTGATAACATTACACTACATGAGATTAAAATGAATTAATAAGAGTCATTTTTTTCCTCGCTCCTGCCTCGAGTGCTAGTATAGACTATGATGCAAGTAGACAGGATTCTTGGTTGCGACCTTGCTTCATTAGCATGCCTTGTTTATATAAAAGAATAATGATGTCATATAGAGACACTAGAGTGAAGGAGTCTAGAGCCATTGCCAAGGTAGCCTTAGAGTTAGCTCATGCAATAACACTTGCCCAATTACATAGTAGATTTCCTACATGCTTGTGTTACCTCTGGGATTAGATGATACTTGTGTCTTGATACCCTTTGAGATGATTTTCTATCAGAATTTTCTTGACCTAGATGTTGGTTATGAATTTTGAGTTGATATCTATATGGGACTTGAGATTATCTCCTCAACACAGTGGGAGTGGGCCATTTAGGTTACCACAAGGTCAGGTGGTATTTCTTTTTACTTCTACCATTGAGATCTGACCTTTGGATGTCATTGCTAAATGTATCTCTATTGTTGATTCTTTCTATATAATCTTATATTTTTCTTGGATGGTTATATTGTGTTGTAATATATCTATTTTATCAGGGATCATATAAAATAATGTATTTTATTTATGATGTATATTACTTGATCTTTTCATACCCTGTGACTTCTATAGTGGATGATTATGCATTCTAATTATGCCAAGTGCCATCCTATGTAATTGTATATTCTTTAAATGGAATCAATCTTGTAGTTATTCTTGATGTGGATTTTTTATATAGTGGATTTAGTATTAGTTAAACTTAAATGTGATTCAACATTATTGGACCCTTAAGAGATGTAATATGTTTATGCATTGCTTATGTATATGTGTATGTTATTTCTTTTGCTATATTATATCTATTATTGTTAAGTTATTATCTTTTGAAAAAATGTTTGATAAACTTAGTGTAATTTTAGGTTAATTTCTTTTGGGTTCCATAGAAGGGCATTACATCTAGTATTAGAGCTAGAGTTTCTACATTGGAAGCTCTAGGTATATTGGAACACCACTAGTTGATAACTAGTTAAACTGAAATAAAAATTAAACTGTTATATGTATTTATTACAAACTTGAATACTTGAAGTTCAAACTGAAATGTACTTAAACTTAGAAATATGCAAAACTTAATTGGATCTTGTATTGTATTCAAAACATGTTTCTTATGTGTGTGCTTTATAGTAGTATGTTCTTGTCTAAAAGTACAAAGTTGTGTCACCTTTCAGGTTGACTTATCAGAATGATTGAATTTGAGTATTTATATCTAAGAAATAATTATGTTCAAAATTATGATCTAGCTAAATTTATTCTAGCTAATTTATATATAGTCTCACACCTTTAAAATAGGAAATGTCTATTAAATACATGTTTTATACTATTTTGTATCCAATTACTAAAGAAATATTAAAATTATTTTAGAAAACTACCATTTCAATAAATCTTACTAATTTTTATGATTTTTTTTAATAATATACAAACAATATTTTATAGAGCTCAAACTCAAGAATATTCTCATATAGATTTTTATAGTGTTTTAATTAGATATAGTATATTGTAATTAGAAAATTCTTTAAGAACATATTTTAAGACTCAAAAAAATGTTGATTTTGAGAAAGAAAAATATATTAAATCATATAAAGAAAAGAAATTTATCTGGTGTTCTAGAGGAGAGAGTCCTCTTCTAGAATGTATTATTTTTCTTTTGGTTAGAATAAATTTGTTTTGAAAAATGTGGTGGGAGATGAAAACTATCAATTTTAGGTTAATTAAAATTTGAATCATTATAAAAGAGAAAATATAGGTCAAAAAATAATTTTTACTTTTGATTGTTCTAGCTATATATGTTATCTATAACATAGTCTAAAATCAAAGGGAAATAAATTTATTTTCATATAGTTTTGTAGTAGGAACTAGACCCCTAATTTTTTTGCATTTTTCAACAACTAAAAAATTATCTATAAAAATTAGAAAAATATGTCAATTCTTATTCTAAATAATTATTAAAAATTATAATTCTAAGCTCCATCTGTTTCTACACATTTCATTAGTTTACTTCATTTTCAAATTATAAAAAATAATACTAGTTTAATTTCATTGAAGGTGAACAATTATACTTTTGTTAAAATTTTCCATTACAAAAGGTGACACAAGTTTGTGATTTTACCCTCTTATGTATATTATAAAATCTCATTTTTCTCAAATATTATTGTAGGATGGTATCTAGGATGTGATCTTCAGTGAGAGGCCATAGCTTAGGTCATGGAAGACGCCATGGGTGAGTCAAATATAGCAATGTGCATGAGTTTGGCCATGAAGGTCCTATTTAAGAGGGGAACAAGGAAGATCACCATAGTGAGCATCAAGATAATTCATATGAGGTTGACCTAAATTAGATGTTGAGGACCCTTACGGAGCACCTACCTCCTCTTTAGGTTGTTGATCATGAGGGATCACACCATGTAGGGAATAAGGAGAGGCAAAGGTCTATGAGTCCTTGGAGAGACCTTAACAGTGATAGACATTGGTTAGTTAATGACACTTAGATGAAGGACCTTCAGAGGTCCAAGATCAAACCCTTTAATAGGTTGGGTTTAAGATATGTGGTGGAGCAATGGCTAATTTCTCTAGATAGATGTTTTTTCTATACAAAACTTTGACTCCAACGTCAAAGCGAGATTTTTTGTCAACCACTTGGAACTCTTTGGAGCTACATGTTGGAACATCGAGGAGAAGATGTTGGGGGTAGATATGAATACTGTCACATGGGAGTTAATCCTAGAGAAATTCCATGATTATTTCCTACCATATGAATGGAAACAACAAAGAGTGGATAAATTTCACAATCTGAGATGGTACACTATGACCATACCAGAGTAAGAGAAATAATTATATGAGCTTATAGCTTATAAAAGAATCATTGATAGCTCACCACTCATGGCACAATATTTTATTTGGGGCCTTAATAATCATCTCATTGGGTGTGTTAAGTTATTTCAGCCTAAATCCCTCAAGACAGCAATACATTAGTCTATACTAGTAGAGTGAAGTGTCACCTTAGGACATGGTGGTTTTATGGGAGTACCTACAACATCTGGGTCCAATGGTAATTAGAGAGTGGGTAGTATAGGAAGCCTCCTTCTTCTTGAGAAAATCTAAAAAAATAGTAAGGATCTTATCCTCCAACATGGAGTGGTGATGATGGATCAACTCTATGGATTCACAGTACCTTTAGTGCAATAGAAAAAATTAGAACACTCATCCTGTGTAGAGAAACCAAACTTTTCCTAGTAGAGGTAGTCACCAGCTTAGTCGAATGCACTTCCAAAAGAGACAGGATTTGTCAGAGGCATGAGATTCTATTCTTGTGGATATTTTGGGCACATTGCAACCAAATTCCCATAGCGTACATTACACTATTTAGGACCTAGGCCCACTAAATTTGAGCCTATAGTTGGAAATGCGGGTAGATCACACAAAGTATTTATATCAGTGAACTACTGCCAGAAATATCAATAGGGGATCATGGTTCTTCAATAATATTCGGAGTTGGAAATGAATTTTCATCAAAAAATTGATATGATCAATAATGTATCAAAGAGTATGCAATTTATTTATTATAGGAATACTAATATATTAGTTATAATGTACCTCTTCTATAAAAGCTCCATATTTCAATCTATGCATACCAATAAGTCGTCACTTCTTTAGTTTCCTATTTTGGCATCTTTCACATGACCAATATATCTTTTCATTGAAGTATTCATTTGTACCTGGAGTGGGCCTTGGTGCCCACTGATCTAAATATTCAAATGGTGATGATGTATTTCCCTAAATCCACCATGTTCTATCAAAAATAAGTGTACAAATTTTAACTTTAAAATGGTTAAAGCCATGAAGTACAGATTCTAGAGTATTAGAAATGGGACTAATTGATAAGTAAAAGTACACATTCTACTGGCATAAAAATAATTAATCCATAAGCTTCTACCAAAAAAATCTCTTATACATATAAGTCCCAATAAATATAGCAATGTGTGACTTCAAATACTTCATAGGAATTCAAAACTAATGTTAAAGACTGACTAGGATACTTTATGTGTTGTATGCTAAGTAAAAAGGGTTGAATTGTTATCTAATTTAATGGATTTAATTTTTGACATTTTTTTGTTGGTACATTGGTGGATACATACATGATTGAGCACACTTGTGTAATTCCATTGTAGGATAGATAGGTTTAATGGAATGATGTTTCAAGAAAGACTAGGATGCTAGAATACTTTTACAAGATGAGTAAGGATAGGCTTTTGCTTTGGTAAATGTTGTATTCTTTACATCATACAAAGATCTTATTCATGAAACTCCTTTAGTCAGTCCTAGTTATTTATTTAGATATTTGCAATGGTTACATCTCACATTTTTAACTGATTGACAAACTTTTATAGATGTTGTCCATGGAAAAGTGGGAAGTTTGTAGGCATCATGTTACTATGTGGAATTTATATTATACAAGTAGAAAGATCCTTGTATTTGATTTCTCTTAGACGCAAAGCATGCTATTGTTTGCCTTGTGAGGGCCCCTTCATATTACAATGATAATGACATTATGGATCTCATTGGAGCTTTTTGACTATTTGGATTTTCCCAAATTGAAGTTTATGTTTTATTTCCTAAATTTTGTTTAAACAAAGAAATATTCTCACAAAAATTAAAAAAAAGTATGAAGTGATCTGAAATATTTATAAACAAACCTTAAGGTGGTAATTTTTCAAAAACTTTCTAAAAAAATTGAGCAAAATTGACAACTGCTAGACTTCAATTCTAGCCAATTTGTCTTTTCTCGTTGTATTTTTAGTGCAAAGATCCATTGATTGCACAGAGGTCCCTAACCTTGTGCTCAGACGTGCTCAATGTTATGTGTTGTATTGACTTGTTTAGGCACTGGTCCTATCATAATAGTATTTTATTGAATTAATTTATCAGCTTGGTTATTGCTATGCATAAATAATTTTCACAATATTTTCTCATTGAATTAATTGATATTATAAGTATGAATAAAAGAAATGTAAATACCTGGTCTTCCATTTTGTATGGATATATATATATATATAAGTGTGTCAGTGTCAATTAGAATCAGTACATAATTAGTTGATAAATTATATTGAAATATGTAACCCAATAAACTAGAACTCATTTAAAATATCCAAACAAAAAAAGTTATATTTAGAATCTTCAACATTAGCTTTATATGAACCATGCAAAAATTAAACACTAGCCAACAAGCTTGAAGAGTAAATGTGTATCCTCTAGCAATTAAGTTTTTCACTCACACGTTTTACATATTTGTATCAATTCACATTCCAAATTATTCACATGCTTCCAATTCAAAATAGCTTTCATATTTGATGTAGTATTGAATTTATCATTCGATTGTACAATCAGAGTTTGAATTCCATGTGCTTAATTTTGCTTATTTACGTTGAAATCTTAAATCATATTGTACTTAAATTTGATTTCGTTGAGATTAGTTTAAAGAACCATTTCAAAAACATTGCATCAAGTTATTCAACCAAGTGGAACAGTGTTGCTTGTGGGGATGGAGTAAGATTATTTGTGAGTCTAATTCCCAGGTGGTGGTGAACATGCTTTCTTCGCAAGAGCTTGAGGATGTTAGTTGGTAGCTGGCCACTGTTGTTAAGTAGATTCTTTTCTTCTCTTCCTCTTTTCAATTCAATAGGTTCAAGTATATTCCGCGAGAATGGAATAGACCTGCTGATTGTTTAGCCAAATGGGCTTCTAGTCATGATCCGGGTTGGAATGTTAGGGATAGGGGGCAACTGTCCTTTGAGATGGTGCAAGAATTTGATGATCTTGTTGCTTAGGATCGAGCTCCTTGTTGAGCTCTCCTTGTTGTATTCCTTTCTGTCTTAATAAATTTTTACCCCTCTTTTTGCAAAAAAAGTTATTGAACCAAGAAAAAATGATAGAAGAAGTGGTTTATAATTTTTTATAAAGGCTGATCCAAAATCAATGCTTTTCGAGTTATTTAAAAATTGAATTACATGGAAACAGTTTTTGGTCTGATTTTTGGTCACTTGACTTCAATGGTTTCAAGTTTCTTGTTCATAAAAAGAAAAATAGATCCAATATTTTTTTGTTTTAATATGGGGTTGTTGCATAGAAGAGAAAAACCAATCCCAAAATTGGTTCTTTGAAGATTTTATATTGAATGCATCTAATTCACATTTCAATCAAAACAAAGTCAAAACAACAAGTAGGAATATTGAATAATGAATATCAGTCTTTTGAAATTTTGATTAATAGTAGACCTTTTTTAATGAACAAATTTGTTTCCATATTTCTATTGGATGGTTTAAGATTGAAATCTGATTTGAAGATAATATGATTACTCTATTTTATGGACATAAAGGGTATCTTCACAAAGGTTTTCAATAATATTTGTTAGCATATTATTTTTTCTATTATAACAGAAAATGAAAAGCATATATGGTAAATCATTCTTAACATTGTAAGGGAATGGTCACCAAGATCAAACTAAATTTAAAACTATATAGTGATAATACATTGTTATACAAGATATTAAGGAACTTTTATATTGATGTAATGATCAAATAACTATGGGTTTGCCCCAGATGCAATATTGGCTAAATCTAAGAGCAATATTCTGCATTAATAAAATTGAAAAAATATGAGCAGATTAATAAAAATATTGTGCATCAATAAAATTGAATAAATATGAGCATATTAATGGAAGGTTTTAGAAAGAAGGTTATTGCGAAGAAAATTTGAGCAGAATTGAAAGAGAGAAAGAACCCAATTCAGAAAAGATTATTGTGAAAGAAAATATTGATGACAATGCTATGAGAAATTTATGGAAGATAAATAAAGATTTTGAAAAAGTTCGTAAATATATAAAGTAGAAGCTTTGTAAGGAATTAAAGGGGTTTATAATAGATTTGTAAAAATACATGTATCTAGACAAGCCTCTGGACATATAGCTAGAAGGCCTATACAAATATATACACAAAAAATACATCTAAAATTTATGAGATCAATAATTTTATTATTAGTATGGATTTTTTATAAAAATAACTCTAGTTATTCAATTATCTAAAAAAAAAAATTTAATCTAAATGTTGAAGATTACAATATGCTCATAATGACACAAAACAGAGGATGCTCTATTCTTGAAGCTTTAGATAGAGATAAAAGTAATATCATGATGCAAATATTTTAGTTGCATTTTTTTTACAGCGAATGGTGGTTTCTTCTAAACTATGTTGAATTATATATATTTAGTATAAAGTGGGATTATAGGATCCGATACAAATGTTTCACACAAATATGTGTTGTTTTGTCTTTCATGACTTGGGATTGCTTCAAGAAGATAGGAAGGAGACATATTAAGTTCTAAGGCTGATGTGCTTCAAACGACAATATCTCATTAACTATGTTTTTTAGTTGGAAATTTCAACTTTTCAGATAAATATGCAAAATAAGACTAGATTCCAGCAAAGATACAACTTAATAGGCAAGGTACGGATGTATAGAGAGATAGATTGAACAATGATACAACTTAAAGAAACATTCCACCATAAGTAGGTAGCATCATAAAGGAATTTGATGAGATAATTTATGGAGCTGATCTATGAATGAATGTGATGAAGTTATGGCATATTAGGTTTGAAAAGAATGGGCTTGAAGCCTTAAACCCAACTCATAGACCAAAAACTTTGCAATTTTTCCCAACTGAAAGTGTTGACACAAACTAAACTTAAAGGTAGACTGTGTTTGAAGGTTTTGCAAGTAGATTTTTAAATAGACATTGCATTTCAGTGTAATGCATTACTTGAATATTGAAGAAAAGGTTCAGGTGTAAGGAAACATCATATTTATTTGTTGGTTGTCATTAATTACTATTAAATCCGTCAAAAGTTGAGCATAATAAAAAAAAAACCTCCTATGAAATATGGTATTCAAATAGTAGGCTATTCTAAAATGATATAAGAAAGTTTACATTGGACTCTACAAAAATTAAAATAATATGAATTTACACAACGAATTAAGAAAATTATGTAACCCAAGTCTCTTGAATTCATCAATAGTATCTCCATATGATACAAAGCTCCTACATAAGTCTACAAAGATTTAAAAAATTAAGTATAAGATTAGAGCAAAGAAAAGCTAGAAGATACTACCATTGTAATAAGAAAAACTGTAGGTTCAATGAACAAGAGTTTCTACGAGATCAAATATATTTAAACGATACAAGAATGATACATGTTGAGATCATTAATAAGTTAGAAAGAATTTGCGATGTTTGAGAATAATGTGGAAAATTTTATGTATGATCTCACCAATTTTTTAGAATTAAGAACATCTTGTTTTCTAGGATTCCTCAAAATGATGCTACTGTTAGAATTCAAAAGAAAGTAAATAAATATATAAAAACTGAATGCAAATACATAGAATTTGAATCTGTCCAAAACATTTGTGAATGTGATGAGATAATTCGTGAAACTCAGTGTTTCAATAAAGATATTTTTCTTAAACAAAATCATCGTGAGTGCATGTTATAAGGGCATTTCAATTCACGGTAACAGATGAAACCAACTCCAAATTTAAGTTGATTTTAATATGGGAAATTATCAGTCATCTTAGAAGACAGACCAACAAAATCGTGAGGAAGTGAAAGTTTTCGGCTCCAAATTACAAAACAAAACAACATTGCCTCAAAATGCAAGCCGATATAATAATGCTGGATTTATAAGAAATTTAAATTTGAAATTAATATTTCTTTACTACAAAAGAGCATTTTTCTATAAAATTTATATATGTGAACGATATTTTAATCAACTATGGGAAACTTTCAACCTGGTAATCTATATATATTTTGGTCTTTTCCATTTCATACTTCACTCAAGAAACGTAATGTGACGATTCACAGGTAATTTGTCGGGTTGCTCATGTATTGCCAGCAGAATTACGACCGACGAATTCTTTACAATTTTCGTTACTCTGAATGAATTTTCAGCATTTCTGACATTTAATCTATATTATGAAGTTGTTAGCCCAACCTGCGTTGTCAATTTTTTATTTTTTATTTTTCAGTGTGTGACGTTGTAATATAGGATTTTTCTTTTTAAATCTGAAGATCATCATAAAGATCGATTAACATGGATTAGTTGAATAATACTATTATTTATCATTTTTATCATGTGGAATTCAAAACTCTCATAGTCAACTGCAGTACATTTATTGTCTGTCATTGATGTGTAAATTTTTTATTATGGAATGTGAATTACACAATTTTGATGTGCAAGAGAATGTTTACTGTACAGTTAACAAAATAACTATTAGGATAAACATTTTTTGAGAATGATTAATTAAATTTCCCGTCGAGTATCCTTCTAGCTGTGCAATGGTGCTATATGCTATAGTAATTATATTTAATTTGTATCTTCCAACTCAGAGAAAAGTGTTGAGTGTTGCTAGTTTCTTAAGGAAAAACAAATTGGTGCAGATGTTTTATGAAGGTCATTGCTTTCTTGCTCTTTTATAATTTTGATTTTTTTGTGAAGAAGATAGATTATTTTTATTAAAAGTATTTTTCAAATTGTTACTTTTATATTATAAATTCAATTTAATATATTGAATTATAAATTTTGATGATATACTAAAATGAAAGTCATAGTAAGTAAAATTAATTGATAATGATAATAAGTACATTGAAAAATATATAATGAGAAGTGCAAGAGATTAGAAAAGGAGAGAAGTAAGACTTAGGACAATAATACATCACTTTGTACATATTTTTGATAATGTAAATAGAGTTAACAATTATATGAAATTTGAAGATGCATTTAATCATAACATGAATAGATATTGTGAAATAAATTATCAAATAATGGCTATGATACTCATATAAAATAAGGTCAATGAGTTTGACTCAAAATCATATAGTTAAATCCTTAAATTCTGATAGCAATATCACAATTTGACTTGTTTGGAAATGATCTCCTACTTATCAATTGATGAGCTTAAAGGGCTTTCGGATGAAACATTACTCATGAAACATGAGTCAATGAGTTTGATTCAAAATCACATAGTTAAATCCTATAGCAATATCACAATTTAACTTGTTATTGAAAGTATCGCCTACTTATCAACAACTAACCAGTCAATATTAAATTATCTACAACTTCTTTTTTATCACTACCATATTTTTAAGTACAAAATTTTGGAACTTTTTAAACATTCTTATTTCATATTGTTTCCTTAATTGTTTCTATTATTTCAATTTAATTTGAATTTTTTTAATTCTTTAATTTATTTACTTAAATTTTTTTAATTATCATATTTTCCATTTATCTTATTTTATATTTATTTATTCCTTTCATACTTTTTAAATTTAACTTGTATATAATTTAATATAGTTTCAAAAATTATCCACAATAACATTATGATAAATTCACAAGAAACCAAACAAAACGAAAAGCAAAACTCAAACTATCGTAATTTCTATAGATTTGCAACTTTAACTAAACCTTATAAAAAGTCAACGAGGTTTCAAACATTCATAGACTTTGCAAACTCTATGAAAATGCACCAAGTTTCTCCCCAACGAGAACAAATATTGTAAAGATAAAGAATTGTTTCATTACAGGTGATCTCAAAATTTCTCGAACTCTTTGCAAGGTTAAAAACAAGCCCAAATCTTCGAGAATAAAGGTGGGAAATTAGCGAGGTATGGCCTCAATGATTTCTCAGACTCTGAATATTAGTCCAAAAGGAGGATTCCGGTTAAAACTTACTAGCTTGAAATATAAAAACTGAAGGAAAAAATTTGGAACGTTAATCTGAGTATGTGAAACAAACTTCTTCATGAAAGTCAGATCTTGACTAAAGAAGCTTTTCTTGAACAAAATCCCGTGATTTTAGTATCCTCTATGGGCGTTTAAATATACGATACTATCATTGTCAAAATCAAACTCCAAGTTTAGCTTGATTTTTAAGTTAGCTGTCTTTGAATGTAAACCAACAAAATCAACATGCGGTTAGGTTTTCAACTCTAATTTACAAATACCTAATAATAATATTTCCTCAAAATGCAGGCCTTTTCACACAAGTTAATCGTGGAAGAAATCTAAACCTGGACTTACTATTATTTTAAGGTGACTTGCAAAGATAAACTCAACGGCACTTCAATATGTTGTTAATACCAACACAACAAAGATAGATAATGAGAGTAGTGTTACTTGTGAAAAATCTAACTATTGCAGTCACTGATTATCAATCTCCTATCATAAATGATTATTAAACTGCTGAAAACAAATTCTTAGCTAATATCGAAAAATAACACAACTGCAACTTCACTTAAAATATGGAAAGAAATGTCCAACACAATGAACACAATATTTTCGGACAAATTGTCCCTGAAAAAATCCCTAAGGGTAAACCAGTTCTACAGATGAGGAATTATATTAAACTTCAGCAAATCAAGAGATACAAAATTCCTTGCCTCTCACTGGCAGAACTTCGACAACCTCCTAATTTATCCCACTGATATTCCCCACTACTATTCCCACGCTAACATTGCGCCCTTGCTAACACTGCAAGATTGTTTGCTAACACTGCAAACATTTCTCCAAAACTTCTTTTTCCAAATGACCCAATGACCCCTTTTTATACTACTCCTGTTGGTAAACCAATGACCGAGATTAAATCAAACCAACGACTGAGATTAAGACAACTCGACAACCAATAATAGAATTGGTTGCAAAGTGTCCAAAAGGAATCACTAAAATTAGTAAATAATAAACATTTACTAATTTTTGGCAAGTGGACAACCAGCTATCCAAACCACCCATAAATACAACCGCTATTCATAGATAAGGACGAGCAGTTGTCCAAGCTACCCATAAATACTACTGCTATTTTCAAGTCAGAAATAATAGCTGTCCAACTGACAATAATTAACACTCCCTCTTAGCGAGGAAGCTGTTCTGCATGACACCCATCTTATCTCTGAAGAAGATAAATTTGGCCTTTCCTAAAGCCTTCGTCAGAATGTCGGCTACCTGCTCATCTGTAGGTATGTATTGTAGTCAAACAACTCCCCTTTGTACACAATCTTTAATGAAGTGATATCTGATATCTATATGTTTAGACCTATCATGAAACACTGGATTCTCAAACAACTTGATGCAACTCTGATTGTCACAATGTATCACAGTAGTCTCAACCTTCTGACCAAACAAGGCTACTAACAACTTTCGAAACCATATGGCTTCACATGTTGCCATGCTAGCTGCTATGTATTCTGCTTTTGCTGAACTTAGAGCCACAGACTTCTGCTTCCTGCTGAACCAAGATACAACTCCTGATCCCAAGCTGAAACAACACCCTAAAGTGCTCCTTAAGTCTATTGTACTTCCTGCCCAATCTGCGCCAGTATAGCCTATCAACCTGATACCTTCACCTTGAACATATCTGATCCCATACTCGACTGTACCACACAAGTAACGTAGCACATGCTTAGCCGCTATCCAATCCATTCTCTTTGGTTCAACCATGAATTGACTAAGAGAGTTTATTGCAAATGCTATATCTGGTCTAATGTTGACCAAATACATAAGAGAACCAATCAACTGTCTATATAAAGTGGGATCTACATCTTTCTCCTTAGATGTATCTACCTTCCTCCAATTCGTGATCATGGGTGTAGACATGGCTTTGCAATCCTCCATCTCAAATTTCTTCAAGATTTCAATGCAATATTTCCCTTGACCAAGGAAAATCTCCCCATTTGTCTGCCACACTTCCATGCCTAGAAAGTAGTGCATAAGTCCTAAATCTTTCATCTTGAACTCTTCTGCAAGGTTCCTCTTGCAATCCACTATGAGCCCTAGTGAACCTGTAAGAAATAGGTCATCCACATAAAGAACAAGAATGAGAATCTCACCCCTAACCATCAAGTAGTAGAGGTTAGCATCTGCTTCACTCTTCACAAAGTCCATTTTTTGCAAGTATGTATCAATGCGCTCATACCATGCTCTAGGAGCCTGCTTGAGTCCGTACAATGCTTTCTTCAATCTGCACACATGGGTCTCTTTGCTGTGTGCTACAAAGCCTTTTGGTTGTTCTATGTATACCTCCTCCTTCAACTCACCATTGAGGAATGTTGTCTTGACATCCATTTGATGGATTTGCCATCCCATCTGTGCTGCAAGTGAGATTACAACTCGTATAGAAGTATACCTGGCAACTGGATCAAATGTCTCCTCATAGTCTATTCCCTTCTTCTGAGAGAACCCCTTTACCACAAACCTAGCCTTGTATTTCTTGATGCTACCATCTGCACCGTGCTTTATCTTATAGATCCAACGTGATCCAACTACAGCCCTATCTATTGGTCTAGGTACTACCTCCCACACATCATTCTGCATTATTGAAGAATATTCCTTGACCATAGCATCTTGCCATACCTGATGTTCTGCAGCTTCGTGATAGCTAGAAGGCTCACTATCTACCAACTGACTAACTAATGCCACATAGTCATTGAACTTGGTTGGTTGTCTTCGTTGTCTAGTACTCTTCCTAGGAGCTCCCACAAACTCCTGAGTATCCCTTTGTGCATCTGGAACCTCATGGTTCCTGCTGCCAACTGTAGAGGATGAAATGTCAACCTCTAAGTCTTCTAGATGCATTTCCTGTTGCACCCGTTGCTCCATACTCTGTGAATCTTCACTAACTGAGTCTACACTCGTACTGGTAACTGTACTTGAGCTTTGTTGCCCTTGACTTGGTCTTGGAGCTTCCGTTGGCTGCTCACTCTTATCATCTGCTCGCAAATCTCTGGATCTCCTAAATGCCTTGTCCTCCATGAACTTGACATCCCGTCTGACAATAACTCTTTTAGTCCCTGGAATGAAAATCCTGTATGCCTTTGAGGTCTCACTGTACCGAACAAAGTACCCCCTCTCTGCAGTCTGATCTTTGTACATGTATCTCTAGGAATATGACAATATGCCAAACTCCCGAATATCTTGAAGTGACTAACATCTGGCTTCTTCCCTGTGAAAGCCTCCTCTGGTGTCATCTTCCCTAGCACCTTGTGTGGAACTCTATTCTGAATGTAGACTGTTGTATTACACGCCTCTGCCCATAAGTAGCGGGGCATGTCCTGGTCATGTAGCATAGCTCTTGCTGCCTCTGATATAGAACGGTTCTTCCTCTCAGCAACTCCATTCTGCTGTGGATTGTAAGGAACAGTCCATTCTCTCTTGATTCCTTCTCTGATGTAGAACTCCTGAAAGACATTTCCTTTGTACTCGCCTCCATTGTCTGATCGAAGAACCTTTATCTTCTTTCCTGTCGAGTTCTCCACAAGAGCCTTGAACTCTTGGAATCGACTGAAAATCTCATCCTTAGTCTTCAAGAAGTATATCCAGGTCTTTCTAGAGAAATCATCAATAAAAGTAACATAGTACTCATATCTTTTGAGATATTTCGTTGACATTGGTCCACAAACATCTGAATGTACTAGATCAAGAACACCCTTAGATCTAGTGTCACTCCTTGGAAAAGATGCTTTCGTAAACTTCCCCAACACACATCCCTTACATACATCCTCATGCTCTGTGCTTACCTCTGGAACACCTGTCATGGTCTCACAAAACAATCTAAGTGCTCCATGATGAATATGGCCCATCCTCATATGCCGTAACTCTCCAAGATCTCTAAGATTACTGTTGCTCATAAGTGCCTTAGGAGTATCAAACTGCAATCTATAAAGGCGACCACTCCTAACTCCAATAGTTATGGGTGATTTCCAATCCTTGTGCTCAATCAACACATGTGTCCCTCTAAAGAGTACATTATACCCCCTATCTTGAAGAACAGATACAAAAATCAAATTCATACCTAAGCCTGGCACATGTAACACATCATGAACTGGAATTATCTTTCCATTCTCCTTCTGAAATTGAATAGTCCCTTTCCTAACAGGGTTGAGTTTGGACAAGTTTCTCATAGAAATCTGGATGTTGGTGTCCTCCTCCTTCTAACTAGAGAAGTACTCTCTAACTCCTGTCATATGAAATGACGCCCCACTATCTATATACCAAACACACTATGAGGTTGAGCTAACCATACAAGCTATGAGTGCAAACTCATCTTCCATTCTACTGGAGAGTTCTTCTGCACTTGCTAAAGCTGCCACTTGCTTCTTACCCTTCTTCCTCTCTGGACAATCACTGACATAGTGGCCAAACTCGTGACATGCAAAGCACTTGACCTTAGAAAGGTCCTTCTTCTTCTTTTCACTTTGTGAATTTGATCATTTGCTAGATCCCTTCTTTGCTTTCCCTTTACTTGCTAGGGCAACATTCTCTTGTTCCACCTCATTTTTCTTACTCTTGTTGGCCCCATTGACAAGACTTAGTCTAAACTCCTCGTGAGTGAAATCAGTCCATAGTCGATCCCAACTTGGTAAAGTATCTCGTCCACTGACAACATAAACAAAGACACTCCATTGTTTAGTAAACCCATTTAGGGCTATTCTCACTAGCTCATCATCACTAGGGCTATCTCCAATAGCTGCTAACTCATCCTTGACAAGTCTGAGCCTGGTGAGGTAACTTGTGATGTCTTCTCCCTGATTCATCTGGGTATTCTTTAGCTTCTCTCTGAGAATCAACTTCTTGTTGGTGGTAGCATTCTGGTATAGATTTAGAATGGCGTCCCACATCTTCTTTGTTGTATCTAGCTCTGAGATATGTGGAACAATATGATCCTTGACACCATCAAGGATAATCCTCTTCGCTTTGGCATCGTCCTTCCTATATGCTGCAAGCTGTGTTGCATCCGTTGGTACAGGTACACCACTGGTAGCATAATCCTTGATACCATTCTCTTCCAACAATAAAGAAATTTTGGCCTTCCAGACACCAAAATTTGAGGCACCATCCAATCTATCCTCATATCTCAAACCAGCTAAAGCCATCTCAAGGGTTTAAAGCAATAATAAATCTAAAGAGATCAAAATTTCTTTCTTAGGGAAAAACTCTTCTACCTTTAACAATTCTTTGATACCATGTGAAAAATCAACTATTGCAGTCACTGATTATCAATCTCCTATCATAAATGATTATTAAACTGCTAAAAACAAATTCCTAGCTAATATCGAAAAATAACACAACTGCAACTTCACTTAAAATACAGAAAGAAATGCACAACACAATGAACACAATATTTTCGGACAAATTATCTCTGGGAAAACCCGTAAGGGAAAACCAGTTCTACAGATGAGGAATTATATTAAACTTCAGCAAATCAAGAGATACAAAATTTCTTGCCTCTCACTGGCTGAACTCCAACAACTTCCTAATTTCTCCCGCTGATATTCTCCACTGCTATTCCTGCACTAACACTGCAAGACTGTTTGCTAACACTACAAACGTTTCTCCAAAACTTCTTTTTCCAAATGACCCAATGACCCCTTTTTATACTACTCCTGTTGGTAAACCAACGACCGAGATTAAATCAAACCAACGGCTGAGATTAAGACAACTCGACAGCCAATAATAGAATTGGTTGCAAAGTGTCCAAAAAGAATCACTAAAATTAATAAATAATAAACATTTACTAATTTTTGGCAAGTGGACAACCAGCTGTCCAAACCACCCATAAATACAACCGCTGTTCATAGATAAGGACGAACAGCTGTCCAAGCTATCCATAAATACTACTTCTATTTCCGGATCAGAAATAACAGCTGTCCAATTGACAATAATTAACATTACTGTATTTGTGAATCATCGTACTACTATGACACACAATAATATTCGCTACATCTGAACTGCAAAATTAAGCTACCTATACCAAGCCGCTCAATAAGGCTTATCGCCAATATAGTTGCCCGGTGGATAATAGCTGCATATAACCCATGTGTCATTGCTCTTACATTTGATAATTGAACACCCAACACTTTCAGTTGTTGCCCACACAATCTGAGTGTAAGGTGTGCAATCTGGGCTAGTGCAAGTGTTAGTAGAATGAACATACCACTTTTTCTCATCAATCCAAGCACTCATTGCCTGCCGACGTGTCCATTTTCACCGTAGGGCGATCCTTCAGAATGTTGAAGTAGGCAGTCATTTCTTCTCTGTCTCGCGGTGGAGCTCCAACGGCTTTTCTGGCCACATTCTGAGGATCAATGAAGTCTGCAATGGCCTCAGAGCTCGTCAAAACATCTGAACAGCATAATCCCAGCACAACCAGAAACAGGAGTATTTGACAATATTGACTCATTCTTGCACAATATATCTTGTGATCTCACTGTAACAACTTTTCACAGTTGATGAAATTTGATCATTGCTTTCTAAGGGAAAATCAGATGTAATCGAATTCAACATCAACAATTGATAACTAGTCTGTAAGGGAGATTCAGATATGACAAGCTGTGTAACGAGTGCCTCTTTAAATACATTGCCCAAATTATAATATTGTGTTTTTTTATTATCGATTGAAGTGGGTGGCATTCGATAGAAAGAATAAGCCTAATCCTTATCTCTTTGAGCATTGTTGTCTTCATTTCTATGGTTATTAGCGTTATGCCTGCTCGCTTTGCTTACAAGTTTTGAGATTTTAAACCTAATTCCATTGTAAGAAGTTTTCTGAACTAATAAAGCACCGTGTTTTGAGTTAATAATGCAGCCGACGTTATGAGATTAGGTCGATGAAACCAACCAGCATATTGACAAACGTGACGGCTGTTTACGTGCACATTATGTTACTTCAGACGAGAGCGAAACAACACACGACTTTCGAGAGGATTTATATGTCTGATATTATTCTTGAACTAATCATTAGCCCCGGCATTGTTGCATTCAATTGTTTTTGGGCTCCGGATGTAATGCACATGAAACGCCTAAACATCAAAATAAAATGCACCGATTACCAAGCCGAGTTAGCTCAACAGCCATGGCTTAGCGGATAATGTGTTAACGGAGAAAAGTATTGCAATTAAAATATTCATTAGTTTGAATTTTTTTTCAATTATTATTCTCAAATACCTTCATTCTAGGGAATGCAAAAAGTCAAATGATATTTTCATAAATCATTGATGTAAATGGCATTCGTTAATCTCAAGACAAAATGCACCAAAGACACAAAAAAGAAAAGAAAGGTCAAACATGATTCTTACCATCCAATTTAAATAGGGCCTAATTTTTGATAATACTAAGGTGACAGCCACTCAACATATAGTATTTTGTTGACCAAATAGTAAAGGTTAAAGCTAAATGAATTAATTGAATAAGATTCAAAAAAGGTCATCACGATTATTAAAAATAACTATTTATCCAAGTAATTTGCATATTCCTCAAATATGGTGACCCTAGAGCTTTAGAGATACTTCTAGGTAAGGTATTATGTCAATAGTAAAATTTGCAATTTTAAATTCAGTATATGTTATTTTTTAGAATAGTGAGTTTGTAATTTTTTATTCTTAATAATATTATCTCCCCATAGATGTGATCTCTTCTTTATTGATAATATTGCTTCTATTTATATTTATCTTCCTTTTGTTGTGTTTTCTTGTCTTATATATATATATATATATATATATATATATAATTCTTCTTTTCTTGATTTTTATTTTCCACTTCTTTTCTTTTTCCTATTTTGGTCATGGGAAAAAATCTAATTGAAGGGAAGCCACAAAATCATATTCCTCTTAATAATGACAAGAAAGTGAGTGTATTATTAAAAAAAAAAAATTGTATCCTACATTTATAATATTATGGATAGTGACCCTTTCCTCTTAGCTAAATTTTACTTAGAAAGATCATCTTTGAGGTAAGGGATAACATCTGCCTAATCTCTAAGTAAGAGAGCAGACCCCTAGTAAAGATTGAAGTTGTCCCTTCTTGGAGGTATTATTCCTTGGATCATAGACCCATTTCAAGGATTTCAATTTGTTTCCCTCTTTGTTCAATTGGACCTTCTTGGTTTTTGTTCCTCAATTGATATAAAAGAAGACCTTCTCTATTCATTTGACCATCCATTATGTACAGAAATAATCTATGACACTCGATGCTAGGTGCTAGAATTTGCTATTGTCCATAAAACATTTGTTTGAAAACAAAATTTGTCCAAAATATCATCTCTTTAAACAAACCTTCAATAAGTATTAACAGTTCAATCCTTCAAGCATTCAAGAAAAACTCTAAATTCACAGATTCAGAATTTAATGTTAGTGAACCTATTTGAATTTGTGAAAACATCCCACATCATCATTTTATCTAATCAAAACTATTTTTCGAATTATATAAATATAATAAGAAGATTTCAATAAACTAAGAATGACTTTTATCCTCGAGAGTCTATATTAACATTGGAAGTGGTTTTCTCTTCTATTGCGTACTTAAAAACAATCTTGATATGAGTGCAATGCGAAGCTTCAGATAAGATCTCGTGTAATCTATTTTCTGTCGGTGTTCTTTTGCTATGAAGTTGACATTTTCACGATCTCGACAGCAGACATAATGCTAATTAATGAAAATAGATCTTTCCATTCTTGCTTGCTTTGAAAATTATTGAATTTTTAACGATTGATATTTACTCTAATGCCTGGTGTTTTTGCCCAGATCAGCGCAGCCAATTTAGCTTTTTCACATGGTTGTAACGTATTTCAGATTTTAAATACGAAATCTTTCCGTTTAAATATCATCATAACGTTGACAAACGTGCATCCTCAGTGGCTGTTACGAAGATTATGTTTTCAATTCACACTCGAAAAGATTCAAAGTTCTCTGTTAATCGACTTATATGTTATTTTATCATTTTATCGTACAAAAGTCAAAGCTCTCGCTGGCAACTGAAGTATGTTGTTTATTATGTGGTATTGTCGTCGTGTTCATAGTACACGGTAAAAGCAGAATTTACTAGACAAATTTCTAGTACAGGAGAATGTTTGTTGTCCATAAACTATTTGGGATTCAATGAGAATAAATAATTTAAACCTCCTGCTGAGCAAACTTGTTTTTGACTGTTGTTCCGTAGTTTAAATTAATTTATCTTACAGTTGTATATATAAGGTAAATTTTAGGCTTATTAGTTTTGTTTTTTTTTGTCCTTATTAGTTCGTTTATACAAATAAAATTAGAATATTGAATGTAATTGTTTTACAAGATATTATTCTTTTAATTACTTATTATATTTTGTAAGATTATTTATTTTTAAGATAGTTCAGATCTATTTCTTAAGCTATTAGAGTAAACTCAAAATAATAATAATTTAGAAATGGTGATGATGTATGTATATGTAAATTATGGTAGGAAAAATAAATGGATAATAATTATAAGTATATTGAAATATATTTTATTATAAATATTGTTAATTTAAGTGTATACCAAAATTATAAACTAAATCAGGTAGGACTAGAAAAGAATTAAGGAGCGGCGAGACTTAGTATTAGAGTATACCATTTGGTATGTATTTTTACAATGACTTCTACTATGAAATGCCCAAAGCTAAATGAAGTACACAAGAGTATAGACTTTAATTTTAAGTTGGACTTGAAAATATAGAAATAAATTGTTTCAACTGGATGAAAAATTGTTTATCATCATATAATGTAAATTATTAAGTAGTAATAGTAATGATGTCAACTAAGGAGTGAAATCTAATATTATTTGTCAATGGGCCCTTGAAGTTGAATGGCTCACAAAGAGCCCATTGTTTGACCCTCTGTTTATCACTTTTTTCTTTAATTTCAAATTTGAAATACACTAATAGACCTATATGCTCATTTTTATGTCTTTACTATTCACCCTTTTTTATTTACTTTTCCATGAATAAACTAATAATATAACAGTTTAATAAATGCACAAATAAACTAAAATCTTAACAACAGAATTCAAATTCCGTCGTTTTTCTAGTAACAACTCTAAATGAATCTGTTAAAGATCCAAAGGGATTTCAAACCTTTGCCAAGTTCGGGCGTCCGTAAACATACAAGAAGTGTCGTGAATAAAACGGTAATATTCACTAATTTCACGATTTTCAAGAGTTTGAAGCCTAAAACTATGATAGAGATGAAATAAATCTTATTATAGAAGTGTGTAAATGCAGATACGAGAACTTTATTTCGGAGAATCAACATCTCAGGTTAAAACAGAGCTTTCCGTTTGAATTCAAGGAATAATAATTAGTTCAAAATATCAAACTCTCAATACTATAAATAGAACGAACAATTTTAAAATTTAATATTTTTAAATATTACTCTTAAAAGCCCGAGAAAATTTAAAATATTAATCTTAAACAAGATATTATTCATAACGATCCGAGACTTTCTAAGTCAGTTCTTCATGAAAGAGGCTTTAGTTAAACGAAATTCTGTTACTGGACCATATGCGGCCTCTCAGTTAAATCTCAAGTTAAGAAATTCTTTCTCGAAGAAAGTTTTCAATAAAACTGATGAGAATTTTTGTGTGAAGAGATTGTGTTCTAAACGGGATAAACATTTTCTCTACCACTCAAACATCTTTGCGTAATGTTTGAAGACTATTATTAATTACTCTCAAGCTGGTTACTGTTTATATACAAAATAAAAACAAGTTAATATGGAATTGAATCTTATTATGCCAAACATCAGTTTCCTCAAAAACAAGAGTAACAAAAATAACAGGCACTTCAAGTTTTCAAATTTAACTTGGAAAACAAAATTAATAATATCCTTACTCAAATTTCAGGCCTGGTTCCATGTTTCATGACTGGTAGAGGAAATTTAATTTTAAACTAAATTTTTCTTTCCTCGCAAGTTTTGTTATCACAAACTTGTTTTGTTTTAAAAAACTATATTCACTTTTTAATAACTATATTCACCGTGTTTGGCGTCGTATAAGAAAGGGTCAGCAGAAGCAATAGGCACGTTGAGAAAGGTGATAGCTGATTACGTGGGGAAGTGTGCCCATTATTTTAATGCGAGTTGCTTCAGAGAGGGGGCAAAACTACAGACGGCTTGAGGGGATGCACGAGCGTGATATTACAATGATCACTCGTAAAGTAATCATTAACCAGTACATACTTCCACTAAATTTTTGTTTTTATCCGTGTTCATACTTACTACCAAAACTCTTTATTTTAAGGGTAGTGTACAATCTCTAATATAGATAAAAACATTTCCATCAACATGTTTATAATTTAGGAATACTCTTAGAAGATGCTTGATTTAATGAAGCTGAGGGATATTTAGACATTTTGTATGAGATTAGTTACGACGGAGAGCTTCTAATTCGGCAGAATGGACATTCTACATTTTAAATAAATTGTTTGATTATATATTTGAAATTTTAAAAATGTTAGCAAATTGTGATATTAGTATCACAATTCAGTACTATTATTTTTAAATGAGAGATCATTAATCTATTTTTATTAGTATTGGTTTACAAGAGTCTATTATTCATGAGAAGGAACGAAGCACTTAGAATATTAGGATGTGACAAATCATATTACAATTCTAATTCGTGTGCTTAATTAAGTATATAGCTGCATCCATCATCTCTGTTTGCAATACCATCTATAAAAGAGTATCGTGTCTTGTGAACCACTCATTACAAGAGTACAACATTATATTTAGAACTATGACAAGATTTGAAAATTAGAATCTCTGGCACACACACATATTGCTCAAAACCTTAAAATATGTTAAACTGATATTAATTTGTCTATTATTGAAATGTGTTTAATGTAATTCTATTAATCAAGTCATGAAATTGATTTAGAATTTTCCTTTATCATTAACTTATCATTCGTAATCTATATATATATATATATATATATATATATATATATATATATATATATATATATATATATATATATATATATATATATATATATATATAAAATAGTGTATAATTCTAATAATTATACAACTATTTTATTATAAATTATGAATTTATAATTTTAAAAAATTATATTATTTTTAAAGAAATCTAATTTAAAGTAATGCTTTCATTAACATTTTATATATAATCATTGCAGAAAGTAACCTCAACAAGGTCAAACCTCAAAATCAGACCATGGTAAGAACTCTTCTCCCTCAATTATTATGCAAAGGCAATCAATCTATATTCCAATCGCATGAATATGTTAGCTACACTTCAATAAATAGAGTAGGGACAACTTCCAACCAAGTAAAAATATCTTTATTTTGCAGAACAGATTGATATTCCTTTTGATTTCGTACAGTACAAAAATATTGAATCGGTTGCCATGTGAAGCTTCAGAGGTTATTTGTCGAGTTATGGTTCCTCTTATTTTTGTTTATATGTAAAAATTAATAATTATACGATCTCTACGGCAAACATTATGCAAATTTATAAACAACAAATTGTTTGCAAAATGGATTTTTAGCGTCTCGGCGTGGTTACCCTAATCTGCGCAGTTCATTTAGTTTCTTCACATGATGATGGTGACATCGTGATTCCAAGTACGGTATCTCTTCGTTTCAATATCATCATAGAAATAGTGGCAAACATGCATCTTCAGTGCAAGCGACGAAGACGATGATTTTTAATTCACACTCAAAAAGATTCAAAGCTCAAAGTTAATTGAATATTATGATTATTTTTTATTTTATCATATGGAGTTCAAAGCTAAGCTATTGTTGTCAACCGCACTACTTATATCATTCTCAACCGCAATATATTTGTTTTGTTGCCTTGCGGCGTATATACTACACAATAAAAGGAGAATCAACTCGATAAATTTTCTTTACAAGAGAATGTGGGATAAACATTCCTAGGGTATAAGCAATTTAATTTATCCATTGAACATTTCTTTCTAAGTGTGTAATCGCACAATACAATATGCTGGTTTTGGTTATGGAGAGGTTAAAATGCACCTCTATAATCAAATTGTTTGTATTTTTTAATAAATTAAAATTCGTAAAACTGTTACACTTAATTTTTTAATTAATTAATAAAAGTGCATTTTGGTCCAGCCAATATACTTATGTTAGATTTTATTCTATAATCCTATTTTTTCATTTGTACTTTCTAGTACTGACCTGAGTTCGACTAGTAACTGTTATTGGTTTGTCTATATAAACAAAATTTCTGTAGAGCTAGAGTTCTGCATGATACAAAAAATAATTAAAGATTAAAATGAAGATGACGATTAATGGTATTCTAAACATAAAGATTCTTCAAAATTTGAATAAAATAGTATGAAAATTTCAAACAAAGTATAATCATAATTAAAAGACAAATATCTTAAACATTACAAAAAATTGATTAAAAATGACATGAATACAAATTTTAAAGAAAATCAAATATATTCATATGAATTGCATAAAAATTATGGACCTTGAAGATCATAATTTCGCATAGTCGCACCTCCAAACAATGTTAGCAATTATGAAGCAGCGAGTCTACCAACCAGTCTAAAAAGAAAACTAAAAGAACTCATTTGAAATTTTAATTTTTTATATTAAATATAAGGAGTTCAAAGTTACAAAAAGGAATCATAGAGTATTAAAACATAATCACAAGAGGCCTAGCCTCAAACCAGAGATAACCACTAATAATTACAAAGAATCCCAAAAGAGAGACAATCCTAACAGCTAGTGGAGCACATCTTCAAAAGTATCAATCTAGGTAGTCTAGCCCAAAGAGCCTTCCATCCAGACTATGCTTTTCTGTTCATGAATCTGTTTAACCATATAGATCATTTCCCCAGTAGTACCATGACTATTTCTTTTGATTTCCTTACTGAGAAGGCTAATAGTGTGATTGAAAGTCTGAATGTTGTCCATGCGCAATTTCCAAAAGTACCCATTCTTCACCTCATTGGTTAAAAATGTGGCGTGACCATTTTTAAGGACTCTTTTGAATTTAGCTTTGTCAACTTTCATAGTATTTTGAACCTACGAGAAAATTTTAAAATGGATGAGACTTTGAAAAGACTCTCAGTAAACAATCTAGGAATATTTTGAAATCCCACAAAATGTTAGACAAGAGAATGTTCCAAAACATGTTAGAATCCTTTTTAGCATTCATAATAAAACTAGTATTAATTTAAAAAATGTTGATAATCATACTATAGGTTTTCTTCTAAGAATTAGGCAGGTTAAATTTACCTTTTAACTCCTCCCATAGGATAAGTTTATCATTTTCAAAAATATCAATAAATTGTTTGATCCCACAAGTGGCCTAGTGCTTGGCAGAGCATTCTTGGGTAAGAGCAAGGGATTTATTATGTAGCTTAAGGTTCCACCAAATGGATCTTTCACCATGGAGAGTCTTATCATCATGAAAAAAATTGCTCTTAATGAATTGTCTAACATGGTTCCAAGCTTTCCAAATGGACTTGAATATAATTGAACCTTGAACCATGATAGGAAAATCACCATAAATCAGATCACTTAGAGGAAGATTTTTCCAGAATTTGGCTTTCTTGGGGTAACCCCTTTCAATATTATTTCTAATAAAAAAATTTCATGGATCATCTCCCTCCATGGCATGAAAGATCCATTTGGAGGTCAAAGCAAGACCACTAAGTTTGAGGTCCTTAAGCCCTAATCCCCCAAGGAGTTTGTCAACATGGCACCACTCCCATTTAATCAGATGAATCTTTTTGTTCCCTTTCCCATCAAACCAAAGGTAATTGCGAATAGCTTTTTGAATTTCCAATACCTGGTAGTCATTGAATAGGCAAAAGCATAGTAAATATTGTATGAAGAAAGATTTTTCTGGCACACTTGGATTCTACCAGCAAGAGATAGAGATCTATTGTGCCATTTATTAAGTTTATTATGGATTTTTTCCTTGACACAGTTCCACATTTCTTTCAAAGAAGGCTCTACGAAGAAAGGAATACCCAGGTATTTAACAATTTTATAGGGGCCTCCCCATTGGAACCCAAATTTATCAAACTAGTCCAAAGGTTGATCTTTCCATCCAAGAGAGATAGATTTAGACTGAGATAAATGGGCTCCTAAAATTTTACATAAGAAATTAAGTTTATTGACCATGGCTTCAAAATTAGTGTCATGTCCCCTTTTCAAATAATTAAAAATAATAATCTTTTCTAACACAGGCAGGCCCAAAAAGGTGAAGTTTCGAAAAAAGGGGATAATCTTTGGAAGCTAATGGACTAATAAATGAAAATTATTATTAAAATATGTTTTATTAACCCCTCTTGGATGTGAGTTAGGGTTATGCCCTCTTTTAAGGAGTTTGGAGGCATTTTGGGCTCATTCCAGAACTTGATTTTTGCGCATTTCTTTATTATTCTTCAGAGGCTGCCAAACCTGTGGAAAAGGAGACCCAAGAATGGGAGTTTGTAGGTTTCTAAGAAGGCTAAGGATGGAATTTTGAAGCCATTCCATGTGCATGCTCATAAAGAGTTTTCCTTTGTGCTGAACAGTGCAGATTTGTGGATTTTTGAGTGTGTTTTTTTGTAAGAGTTTGGTGTTTCAGGTTGAGTATTTCATATCAGTTTGGGTTGCTGCTGTATTTCAGACTTTAACATATTAAAATAAAGCTGAATATATGTATTAGGATGTGGTTAAACTTTTGAGATAGATTATTATTGTTTTTGTGGTATTTTCAGGCATTTTTGTGCTAATTTCGGGAGCCTGATGAGCATGGTTTTTGTCCTACATTTGGGCGCTGTTGTGTAAATGCTATACAGATCTGAAAATGTCATTTTTTAGGTTATTATGCTGCTGAAATTTCTATAAAAATGTCCACTTTCAGATTTACTAATAATATGTGAAGCTGTGAAGTTTTTGGCACTATTTCTGGCATACCCGATTTGGGGTTTATTGAGAAATTTGTGGATCTTTGAAAGATTGGTTGTTTGATCTTAAAGATCTGATTAGAGGCTTTAAATTTCATATAAAATCAGAGGAAGGGACATTTCAGTGGTATCAGAGCTATGATCTTGCCAGCCTGAGGGTTTGTAGAAGTTTGCATGTCAGTTTTGACAACTACCCAAATCTTGCATGTCATAATTTATGGTTGCATATTGCTTCTAATCAGCTGCATGTCAAAATTTATGGTTGCATGCTACCTCTAATCATTTTCATGTTAGTTCTTGGTGAATTTGGTGGTTGCATGTTGCTTCTAATCAGCTGCATGTCAAAATCTATGGTTGCATGCTACTTCTAATCATTTGCATGTTAGTTCTTGGTGAATTTGGTGGTTGCATGTTGCTTCTAATCAGCTACATGTCAAAATCTATGGTTGCATGTTAGTTCTTGGTGTTTGAAGAAGTTATAACCTATTGGGGTTACACTATATTTTATCCAGAATGGATAGGTATAGTACAGAGTCTCAAAGGACACGATCTTGGACAATTGATATCCAGAGTTAGAACAGTAGAAAGGATGGTTATTTAGACATTCGAGATAAACTTAGGAAAATAAGCCATGACATGTCTGAATAGTTGGTTGAGCACCAGCGTATGATGAATGACATGTTGTCCGACCCAACTAAGGTGGATAAGTTGACTAGATTTCTATTTGGTAAATTTTCTCATAGGGCAGATGACACAATTACCAAGAACTTGCATGAGGAGTTTGAGAAACTAGCTTATAGCCAGGAAGAGGTCTCAAATTCTGCTTTGCCACAGGAGGTAGTGGGAAAGGATATTACGCAGATTGATAGTAACGGTCAACTTGATACTCAAATTGAGACAATTATATACAGGTCATCAAAGGGTGATGTCACAAGTATTCAGGATGGTATAGTTACAACAGGCAATGACTACAACTTAGTGGCTTTAGATGATGATTATGAGGATGTTGTTGTGCATTATGGTGAGATACCTGGTAGAGATGAGCAGACATTGAGCGTTCATAACTTTGCTAAGAAAGAGTACCAGGCACAGTTAGATGCTTCATCACATGAGGTTGAGGCAGGTAGTACTTCACATGATTTGTCTAGCTAGCTGAAGGTGAACAAAGATAGTATTGTGACTTCATTATCTCATCATGACAGGATGCGATATATGATAGAAGATCACATTTAGATGATTCAGTTACAGGGTAGACATAAGGGAGTTTAGGAAAAGTCTCCTTGTGTTGACTTACAAGTGATTAGGGAAGGAATGGGAACGATGAAGTTGAGTTATTTACATCTTCTATCAGATCATGACCATCTTCTTAGCCTTGTCAGAGACTATTCAGATGCCTTGAGGAGGAAGGAGGAGGAAGTTGACAGGCTTTCTCACGAGCTTGAGGACACTCGAGCTTCTTTGGTGAATATTCCATTGGCATTACAAGACTGGGAGAGACATGGGGATAAGCATGGCATGGAATTGAGTTTAGTTTCATCTTGTACTCCTGATACTCAGCTTTCTGTGAATAGTAGATCATATGTGGTCATTGATAGTGTTGCGAGTTCATCTTGCATTCACATCTAGGATATAGGGACAATGTCAGACAGGTATGTGGAATTAGTTGGTATTGGTCATATTACTCAGGTGAGGAGTTTGCTTGAGTTTCCAGCTAATTATAGTTTACGGATATGGACACGAGACTGTTATATTGGCATTTGGGATTCAGTTGATTGGAAATATTTAACACTTTTTGGTAGCAGTGATTGTTTGGGTGCTATCATGGATTTGATTAGCAAATTGCACGGTGTTGTCTTTTCTTGTGCCAGGAGCTTATCCGATGTTGGTATTAGTTTTTATAAACCGGTGTTGGGCTTTGTTCATATATCCAGTTGACCATTTTTGCTGGAATGTGTTGATGATCTTTCATATTTGGCAGTGTGTACAGATGAGTCTCAAGATCATATTGGCATTGATGACATCCAGAAGGATGTAGTGGTCAGTTTTGAAGACTTAGTTTCCTTGGTGGTTTCTTTTGGTACAGAGGAGTTGGATAACAGTGCTATAGTTTTTGATACTCCGTATGTTGATATGAGTTTTGGAGTTGATTTGCATGATATGGATGGTAATACTCTAGAGTCCAGTAACCTTGAGGATACTCCTTTAGATAGTGCGTCAGAGGAGGTTTGTAGGATACAGTCTAGCCAGTACCATCATGTGTCTAGTCAGTTGAGAGTTAGTGAGCGAGACATTGCTATTGCTTGCCAACATTTCGATGCTGCTCATCAATTGTTAGCATTTTATGGATGGGGTTCTCCTTATGGGAGGCTATCCAGATTTTGAGACAAAATTATATGCAGGTGGTAGCCAATAGAGATTATCTTATGGAGTGGGGGAGTATAGCATACGATGCATTATTGGCTAAGGAAGATGAGGTGAGTGAGCTTACTCAGCAACTCGAGGTGACTTCTAAGATTCTTGAGAGTACACAGTTGGATTTTGAGGAGTCACAGTTTCATTTGGCTAAGGTGACCATGGAGTTAGAGCGACTACAGTCTTTACCTGATTCTATATAGCCACAAGCTATGGTGTTTGGTTATTCGAGGATGTCCATGGCTGAGATTGTCAGAGACAATGGAGATGGGAATGCATCCATCCTTGATACTAACATTGGCATATCAAGTTTGTTTCCGCTAGAGTTAGGTTCAGTTGAGTTGGGTATTGTAGCAGATTGTTGTATGCCTGACATGGTGGTGGCCTCTAGTACTGATGGCACGAAGACTAGAGATGTATCAAAGATCATGTGTGATGTTGGTGAGTCAGTAGTTGGCATGGTTCCTGCTAGTAATTCTACTCCCTTGGTGATATCTTTGGAGGTAGTAGTCAGTTCCAACATGGTTAATGATCAATTGCAGTTAGTTTCATCTAGATTGCAGTCTGAGCCACTGACTGAGATTGGCACATTCTATCGGCATTACACTGCGAGGTACACTCATCAATTTACCTTTGATGACCATGTTGATGAGATGATGATACAAAGATGTACTTTGGTTCCTAGTGTTTGTCATTAGTTATGGGATGGTTTGACGCCTCAGGATGAGAGTTGTGATGGGCATGACATGGCGATAGGTTCTATGATTGATAGCTTGATAATACATGACTTAGAGCAAGAGTTTGGTAGTGTTGCTTTAGTAGTTGTTGTTATTGATTCTACTCCTTTGGCTATGACATCTCTTGACTTAGCTGGTGATCAGTCACAGTGCATTGTATCACTTGTTCATGGTGAGTTGTTAACTGAGGTTGGTTTTTTTAATCAACATTATATTGCAGGGTATGTACATCAGTTAGCATTTGATCCTTGTGTTGAGGAGTTGATGGCAGGCAAATTTGGTTTGGGTTCCATTTTTTGTTGTTTATCTTGTGATGGCTTTTCACCATTAGGGGTGCATGGGAGTTATGGTTATGAGATAGTGGCCGATGATTTGCAGAGTTGTGCTCACGGTAGGAGTTGTACAGTGTGTGGATTCTCCATACTGGATATAGTTTCATTCAAGAGTATTCACCATTGTTACAGAGTTGGATTGTACATTTCGTATAGGCTAGTGGGATGCATTGATGGTATTTACTGTGTTGGCAGTTTGATTTGTCCGCTTTACTTGGGTTTTGATGTTCTAAGAGTTTGTGTCTTGTCGGTTTCTAACTATGGAAGTTGTGATTTTGCAGTTTGGTTGAGCTGTAATTGTCAGTTTGATTATGGATTCCTCTTGGTCATATTGCAGAGGATATTGCAGGAGCCTATGTTAATTGGCAGTAGTATAGTTCATGACTACATTTGGGATCCAGGTGGATTGATTGGTTTATTGTTTAGCCATTGCTTGAGGACAAGAAATATTTGGGAGGGGAGGACTTGTCATGTCCCCTTTTCAAATAATTAAAAATAATAATCTTTTCTAACGCAGGCAGGCCCAAAAAGGTGAAGTTTCAGAAAAAGGGGATAATCTTTGGAAGCTAATAGACTAATAAATGAAAATTATTATTAAAATATGTTTTATTAACCCCTCTTGGATGTGAGTTAGGGTTATGCCCTCTTTTAAAGAGTTTGGAGGCATTTTGGGCTCATTCCAGAACTTGATTTTTGTGCATTTCTTTGTTATTCTTCAGAGGCCGCCAAACCTATGGAGAAGGAGAAGAATGGGAGTTTGCAGGTTTCTAGGAAGCCTAAGGATGGGATTTTGAAGCCATTCCATGTGCATGCTCATACAAAGTTTTCCTTTGTGCTGAACAGTGCAGATTTGTGGATTTTCAGGTGTGTTTTTTGTAAGAGTTTGGTGTTTCAGGTTGAGTATTTCATATCAATTTGGGTTTCTGCTGTATTTTAGAATTTAAGATGTTAAAATAAAGCTGAATATATGTATTGGGACGTGCTTAAACTTTTGAGATAGATTATTAGTGTTTTTGTGGTGTTCTCGGGCATTTTTGTGCTAATTTCGGGAGCCCGATGAGCATGGTTTTTGTCCTACATTTGGGAGCTGTTGTGTAAATGCTATACAGATCTGAAAATTTCATTTTGTAGGTTGTTATGATGCTGAAATTTCTATAAAAATGTCCACTTTCAGATTTACTAAGAATATGTGAAGTTGTGAAGTTTTTGGCACTATTTCCGGCATAGCCGATTTGGGGTTTATTGAGAAATTGGTGGATCTTTGAAAGATTGGTTGTTTGATCTTAAAGATCTAATTAGAGGCTTGAAATATCATATAAAATTAGAAAAGGGACATTTCAATTAGCTTTTGAGGCTTCATGAAATAAGGAAGTATCATTAGCAAACTGACAGTTAATAATTTCCTTATTATCAAGGAGGTTGATACCTTTGACAGTAGGGGATAAAGAATTATCACTAAGAATGTAAAAGAGAGCATCATAAAAAAAAAAAAAAGAGGGCAGGGGCATGTAGACAACCTTGTGTAATGGATCTGCCAAGGGGAAAGGAGTTTGAGAGCAAACCGTTAATGTCAACCTAGGCATGAGCATCTTTAAGAAGCATTTGAATAATTTTACAAAAGAAAGGCAGGAAACCAAAAGCCTCAAGCATCATAGTGATAAAACTCCACCCCACCTTATTATAAGCCTTTTCAAGGTCTAGCAAGAATATAGAGACATTTTGATTGGAGTGCTTGGCCCAATTAAGAGCTTCCCAACTAGTTAGATTCTCCAAAATATATCTACCCTTAACGAAATTGGTTTGGCTAGGGAAAACAAACTTAGGGAGGATGGTGTCAAGTCTACTATAAAAAATCTTAGGAAGAATTTTATATGAAACATTCAAAACAATAATGGGTTTCCAATTCTTGATAAGGGTTTTGTCCCCATCCTTAGGAATAAGCTTGATAATGCCAGTATTAATGGATCTATCGAGAGAGCTGGAATGCAAACAACTTCGTTGTATATATTAAGAAAGTCCTTGCAAATCCATTTGTTGTTAGCCTTATAAAACCCCACCAGAAAACTATTATGGTTAGGAGCTTTATTGTTATTGAGGGAATTGATGGACTTTTCAATCTCTTCCAAAGATATAGGTTGGCTAAGAAGGGAGGCATCACTATTCAAAATCCTCTTAGGGATAAAATTCCTACACTGATCCCTAAGGGAACTAGCTTCATGAGAGTCTTTTGAAGTGAATATATTATCATAAAAATGAGCAAATTCCCTCTTAATAATTTCAATATCTGTAGTCTCTTGATTATCAATATATAATTTTTCAATGGTTTCATTGACCTGCTTCTGCTTGATAAGATTAAAGAAGAATTTACTTCCTCTATCTTTGAATTATAACTAGTGAGCTCTGGATTAGATTCTAGCTCCAAGAGCTTTGTTGTGTTGATGATTCCTGAGAGCACTTTTAGCATAGGCAAGGTGTTGGACAAGGGAGGGATCATCAAGAATGTCTTGAATAGTAGCTTCAGCATTATAAAGATTAGTAGCAAACCAAGACTCTTTACATCTGAAATCCTTGGCTTTCTTTTGACCAACAATTCTAAGCAAATTTTTCCAAGCAGAGACATTCATGTTCCTTCTTTTAGTATGCAAAATGGAAGGATAATGAGATTGATTGATTATTTTGATAATGGAGATGGAAACAATGATATCTTTATCATCAAGAAGACTAATATTAAGAATGAATTTAGGCCTAATATGCTTGCTAAGGACCAAGGAGAAGCTAAATCTAACTGAGATAGAGGTAGGGTGGTGATTTGAAAGAGTGGTAGGAGAGACAAGCACCAGATTGTTATGCTTATTAGGGAGCACCGAAAAGAAATTTTTGTTAATGTAAAAATGATCCAATCTAGAATAAATTCTAGACTAACCCTTTTGAAAATTGTGCCAGGTGTGCCAAAGCCTAGGATTGATATTCTTATTCCCATTTAAAGGATCAAAAAGACATTTGGATTGTTTAAACATATTCCAAGAGAGTTTTTCTTATTCTTTCCAAAAAAAGGGAAGACCCCCCTAACTTATCCTCTTGGGCCTCGATCATGTTAAAATCACCTCCAAACATCTAGGGAATGTTTGGGAGTGAAGTAAGCCAAGACCAAAACTTTTCTCTTTCAATGTAATCATTACCAGCATATAGGGAGCATATACCAAATTTCAGAGTTATTATAGTTAAAAATTAACTAGATAGCCCTATTACAAGGGGAAATACCAAAACTCCTAATCCTGGGACCCCATTTTGGGTTGACCAAAATAGCGATGCCCCCTCTACCCTAAGGATGATTAGTGGAGAACTTAATGGCATCTTTCCAAAGAAAATTAAGGTTGGATTCAAAAGTGAATCCAATAGATTTAATTTCTTGCAACATAACCATATGAATATAATTAATACTATTAAGAAAAATTTTAATCACAAATTTTCTATCAGGACACTCTAGTCCTCTAATATTCCAAGATAAATAATTCATTGGGAAATAGTTTTTGAGTTAAATGCTTTAGAGCCCACAATATCATCCATAGGAGTGTTTTCCCCAGGGTCCATAGGACTTTTCTTTTTGGTGTTTTTATTTTTGTTTTTGGATCCAAGAGGTATCCCTCTCCTTTTTTCCATAAGAATATCCTCATTGTTAGAAAGAGAAGGAGAGTTGATATCCAACTCCAAAATCGGGGAGGTAGTAGCAGTTGAGGCCGCTAGGATGACTTGCAAAATAAAGTCATCAGCAATTTCTTTAAAAAATTTAATCAGAAGCTTTGAACTTGTTGAAGAAATTTGAGAGGGGGATTTGAAGGTAATAACAAGAGATGAGTCAAAAGGGGTATTAATAGTCTCTTAAGCTTTAGGCTCTGAAACTAAGCTAGGAGGAGGGGGAAAACAAGGGTAGGAAAAGAAATATTATGTTTATTTGCATGATTTTTTCTCTTGTTTGTAACAGTTTGAAAACCATCAGTATCCTCAATAGTATTCATAGGAGCTTGATATGAGATAAAAAAGGAAGGATTCGATTGAGTAAGAACACTAGGTGAGGGCAACGAATTAGTTTTACTAGAGGAAGATGCAACCAGAGGTGTAGAAGCAGGGGAAGTTGTAGGGTTACTAGATTTAGGGATTTTATTCTTCATAATGAAGTAGTCTTTCCTAAGATGCCCCTCTTTCCTACAAAGAAAACAAGCATTTAGCCCTCCAAAAGTCTCAATAGGACAAGAAAAAACTTCATTGATGATAACAATTTTTAGTTCCCTAGGAAGATCATTACCTAGTTTAAGCGATATAAGAACTTTGGCATCTAAGTGGGGAACTAGTTGGACAAAATCATCCATATGAACAAATTTTCCAATGGGTTCAAGGAGTTGTGGCAAAAATTGCCACAAAAAGGAGGGATTTGTTTTATAAGTATCCATCTGGGGGCCAAAAGGACAACAACTTAGTCTAGTTTGGCATTAGGAGCCCATGCCAAAGCTCGAAAAGTGGTATCACCAACTGACCAATATTCCTTTTTAAGCACCGTAGATTGAACTTCATGATTAGTGAAAAGAATAACAAACAAACCCTTATGAATTTAGCAGCAAAAAGAAATGTGGAAACCAAGTTTCAGATTCCAAAAGTTGTGGAACTAGTCATCCAAGAATTTCCTAGGTGGCACCTTATCTATTTCAACCACTGCAAAGAAAATCATAGAGTTTTGCAATCTATCCTTCTCTTTTAATATCACAAGCAACATTCAGGGTTTGGAGAAACATCAAATGAAGAAAGGTTCCTAGATTTCTTACCTACTGGTGAGTTTTCATTGTGGGTGGAAGTGGTAAAATGAGCACCAGAGCTAATCGTAGGAGCCGAACTTGTGATAGCTTCTAGGAATGATTTTTGCTTACTACCAGGAATAGCACTAGGTTCAATGGTACTCGAAAGATAGTTAATATTATCATTCAAAGTGAGGGGAGATGAAATCACAGGGGAATTAAATTGAAAGGGCATTGAACCTACCAAAATATTAAGGGAAGCATTAATATTAGGGTTAGGGGAATTGGGAAGATCACACCTAGAGATGTCCTTATTTTCCAGATCATAGTTGAAACCAGCCTGTACACTAGTCACCCCAGTGATGCCAGTGACACCTGGGGTAAGGATGATGCTAGCAGCCTCTGCCAGACATTGCATATTAATTTTGATCATTTCAAAATTTGCTTGTATCATCGAATCAATATAATGTGTTATTATTAGTTATTGGCCATCAATATCATGTGTTATTATTGTACTTGCCTAACTTTTTCCAAAGTTCGTTACTCAAAATTAGAAATTCTAATTTAAAAGAAAATTCAAAAGAAATTTTTAAAATTATAAAGGAAATTTTTTTAAAACCAGTAGCAAAAATGCTAAAATGTCGAGGTGGAAATATAAAATTGCATTGGAATAATAACTAAACACTAATGTAACACATCTTCTATCATCAAATATAAGATTATCAAAATTTATTTTCAAACAAAAGACACTTTGTCATAATGTAATGTTTGAACATAGAATTTTATTTATCTTAACAATTGAACATTATATTTAAAATATCTAAATAAAATATTTTGATATTTTGTTTTATATTTTATATATACTTTCTTTTATAAATTTTACTCTAATTAAATTAAAATAAATTATTATTTTTTCTTATTTCTAATCAAATTTAATAATGAAAACAAATTTTTGTCTTTTTTTTAATATAGTTTAAAAATTCTTGTAAAGTTATAAAAAAAACCGTGAAGCTTAAATTGCACAAATAGAAAAAAATTAAGTCTTGTTCATGAATTTTGTTGTCATGTACAAAGATTATGGAGATTTGGAGAGAATTTGTGAGGTTTTAGAGAATTTGTTGAGATTATATTATATATGTCTATTAAAGATTTGATTCTGATGGGGACACAACCCAAGAACAGAATGGAACCAACAGAAAGGGAAAATTATATTAACTGAGAAAATAAGCTAGTACAAACAGTGCAGAGAAAATAAACTTCAAAACATGTCCTAAGGGCTTACAATAGCATAAATCTAGAGAATATTTCTCCTTTTAGCACCCCCTCTCAAACTCCACTCCGAACTGCCTTTTACAATGCCAGAAATCTCCTTAAATAGACCCTGGAGGGTTAAGGACTAGGAGTACATTCTAGAAAGTGCTAGTAGGAATCCACCGACAAAATAGAAGGTTCTGGAAGCTGCGTTAGAAGTTGGTGCAAATCTAGAAGAATCCAAAAACGGTAACCGAACTTCCGGGAGGCATAACTTTTGAACCGTAGCTCCGATTGACGAACCGTTTACATTTTCAGAAAGCTATCAAAGCACTCTATAGCCCTATGGATAGCTTTGCTCGTCCCCCATTTTTTGATCCTTTTCAAGGTCATTTAATGCCCCAAACCTGAATTTGAAGCATTCTTAGGAGGTCTCCAAAACTCGAAAAATTGCAATAATTTTCAAACCGTGGGGCCTATTGACCTGATTCTTTTTCTGGAATGCTCTAAATCATTATTACATTCATTTAGCCAATTCACACCTTCTAGTTTATCGAAATGATGGCCCAAATACATGCTCCTATTTTTTCAGGATTTTCAAATGCACTGATAGTTGAACTATGAGAGTTGGAACCTTTATTTGAGCCAAATGAGTATCCAAAAATGTAAAGACATGAAATGTAAACTAAGTATAAGTACATTTTTTGGGTGACATAGGATTGCCCTTATACCTCTGGATGCTCCTGCATTAGACACCCAGGGTAGATTGAAAAGTGACCCTGTCACTTTATGGATGGTAGAGGAAATACCAAATGGGAAACCTCAGCTGCTGAAATCCAAGTTGAGTCCTCGATCAGCCATCCTTTCCATTTGACCAAATACTCTTCATACTGCCTATTTCTGGTACTCCTACCCACACGATGATCTAGAATGTCTTCTATCTCCTCCTTAGAAGCAGGAATTGGACATGGCTCTAAAACTAGCTCCTCATCTGCACCATCATCATGATACTCTGTTAAATCTGCAATGTTGAAAATGGGAGAAATGTGAATACCATTTAGCAGCTCCACCTCATATGCATTTCCTAAGTTATGTTTCTTCAAAACTTTGCAGGGGCCAAATTTCTTCATTTTCAGCTTGTTGTAAGTACCAACTGGAAATCTTTCTTTTCGTAAGTGCACCATGACTAGATCCCCTACTTGGAATTCCTTATGTCTTCTCCTTTGATCAGCCCTAGCTTTATACTCTTGATTCATCTTGATAATGTGTGCTTGAACCTCCTCATGTGGACGCTTGATGTGTTCAGCAAATTCCTCAGCTTCAGCACTTGTCCTCTCCCCTTGTTCTATCTTCCTCAATTCTGGTGCAATCCTTGGGCTAATCCCATATACAATTTGAAATGGTGATTTTCCAGTACTCCTATTTATAGAGTTATTATAAGCAAACTTTGCCTATGGTAGAATCAAATCCCATCCCTTGGGCTTATCTCCAACTAAACATCTCAGCAAATTGCCTAGACTTCTATTTACCACTTCTATTTGGCCATCAGTCTGTGGGTGATGCGTGGAACTGAATTTCAAGTCTGTTCTCAACTTCTTCCACAATGTCCTCCAGAAATACCCCACAAATTTAGTATCTCTATTAGAAACTATACTCCTTGGAAGACCATGTAGTCTTACCACCTCTTTGAAAAAAAAGTCTACAATATGGACATCATCATGAGTTTTGTGGCATGGAATGAAATGTGTCATTTTGGAGAACCTATCAACCACCATGAATACTGAGTCATTACCCCTTTGTGTCCTTGGCAATCCAAGAACAAAATCCATACTTATGTCCTCCCATGGCCTTGATGGAATAGGCAATGGCTGATATAGGCCAGTATTTTGACTAAACCCCTTGGCAACTTGACAAACCTGGCAACTCTATACAAACTTCTTCACATCCTGTGTAATTTGAGGCCAAAAATAATGTTCTCTAAGAATGGAAATGGTCTTATCCCGACCAAAATGTCCTCCCATCCCTCCACTGTGTTTCTCCTTAATCAAATTTTCCCTCATGGAACTCCTTGGAATGCACAATTGACTACCTTTGAACAACATGCCACCCTGAATCAAATAGTCTAACCACTTGGTTCTATCTACAGCAACAGGTTCTTTACAAGCTTTCCATGCTTTAGCAAAATCAGGATCCTCGGGGTACAAATTCTTGAGTTCATCAAACCTAACTACTTCTACCTGCATTGTTGTAAGCAACAACTATCTCCTACTTAGTGCATCCGCAACCCTGTTAGATTTTCCACTTCTATGCTTCAACACAAATGTATAACTCTGCAAGAATTCTACCCACTTCATATGCCTCTGATTCAATTTACCTTAGCTATTTAGGTACTGTAATGCCTGATGATCAGTATACAAAACAAATTCCTTTGGCAATAAATAATGCCTCCATTTCTTTAAGGCCTGAACTATTGCATATAACTCTTGATCATAAACAGAATACTTCTTCTTTGCATCATTCAATTTTTCACTAAAATATGCAATAGGCTTACCTTCTTGGGTTAATACAGCCCCAATAGCGCTACCACTAGCATCACAATCCACTTGGAATACTTTTCTAAAATCTGGAAGTGCCAACAGAGGCTGTTCATTCACCTTCTTCTTCAGCAATTCAAAACTTCTTGTAGCTGCTACAGTCCATTTGAACTCTTTTCTATCCCCTCTTATTGTATCAGTTAGGGGTGTACATATGCCAATGAAATTCTTAATAAACTTCCTGTAAAAACTAACCAGACCATGAAATGATCTTACCTCAGTAGCAGTCCTTGGAGTAGGCCATTCCAAGATGGCTTTTACCTTCTCTGGATCCATTTTGAGACCTTCAGGTGATATAACAAATCCCAAATAGACTAACTCCCTTTTTGCAAAGACACACTTCTTTAGATTAATTAACAGTTTCTCTTCCCTTAGCCTTTCAAGGACACTACGAATATGCAGTAAATGTTCTTCCAAAGTCTTGCTGAAAATTAAAATATCATCCAAATAGACAATAACAAATTTTCCCAAGAGCTTCTTAAGTACCTCATTCATGAGCCACATGAAGGTGCTTGGGGCATTTGTCAATCCAAAGGGCATGACTAACCACTCATAAAGACCCTCCTTGGTCTTGAATGCTATTTTCCACTCATCTCCTTCTCGAATCCGTATCTGATGATAGCCACTCTTCAAATCTATCTTTGTGAAGTGCTGAGCTCCACTCAAGCAGTCCATAAGATCATTCATCCTTGGTAAAGGAAACCGGTACTTGATGGTTATCCTATTTATAGCTCAAGAATCTGTACACATCCTCCACTCTCCATCCTTCTTTGGTGCGAGTACTGCAGGTACTGCACATGGACTCAGGCTCTCTCAAATCAAGCGCTTCCTCAACAGCTCCTGAACCTGTCTATTTAGCTCCTCTATTTTAGTAGGAATCATCTTGTGAGCAGCCTTGTTAGGAAAACTAGCTCCTGAAATTAGATCTATCTGATGACTGATTTGCCTTACTGGTGGCAATCGATCTGGAACATTATCAGAGATAATATCTCCAAATTCCCCTAGTAAATCTGAAACTTCAAATGGTATTTCACTACTACCTTCTTTATCTTTCCTAGGAATCAAAGCATAGCACATACGCTAATGTTTCATGCCATCTAAAAAATTCCTTCCATCAACTAGACAAATCCTAGCACTGCTACATACCTTTTCACCTTCCTTTTTCATGGGCTTCAATTTGTGGCGAACTCCATCCTTTGTCAGAGAGTATGTGTTTGCATGTCCATCATGTATTGCATGTCTATCAAACTGCCATGGTCTACCCAACAATAGATGGAAAACATCCATCAAAATAACATCATAGAGAACTTCATCATGGTAACTCCCAATTTTGAATTTTACTAAACATTGTTCACTTACCAGGACCTTATGATCATCTTTTACCCAAGAAATTCGATAGGGCTGGGGATGTTTCTCCCTCTTGAGCTTCAGCTTAGAGACCATATATTCTAATACCAAGTTATTAGTGCTACCACCATTAATGATCACATCACAACATTTATCCTCACACTTGCATCTGGTGCGGAACAAACTCATCCGCTGTCCTGGTTCATTTTCACTGCTTAGTAGGACTCTTTCATTTACCGAGGTCTCTCCTCTTTCTGCATCCTCTGAATGTGATGATTGTGCATCCTCATCCACATGAGCAACCCTAGCTTGGCCCTCAGCTCTCCTATCTTTCCTTCCTTGTCATTGAGGGCATTCAAAGGCACGATGACCTTCTTCATTGCAATGGAAACAGGTACCATAGAAGCCTCCTCTTCCTTGTCCATGTCCTCTACCTCTTCCTCTTTGATTTCCAAAGTCTTGATCATGGGAGCAGTTGAAACCCTCATTCCTCTGGTTTCTGCTAGTACCCACATCTTCATTTTTCTTTTGGGTTTCATTGCGGCCTCCAGATGATCTACTGCTTCCCCTTCCTCCTTGACCGCGCCCTCTTTGTCTTCCTTCAAAACTTTTATTCAGCTTCTCTTCAACTTGTAGGAAAAACTGGTATGCCTCTTCAACACTGGTCATTCTTACCAGACTTAATTCCTCCTGGATGCTAGGTCGCAACCCACTGATATAAAAAGCAACCTTCTCCTTATTTGCTTTTGCATGCCCTACTCTAATAAAGAGTCGGTAAAACTCCTCTGTATATTCTTGGACTGATCTTCCTGCTTGCTTTAACCCATGCATCTTCTTAAACAGATCAAGCTCGTAGTCCACAGGAATGAACTGCTTCTTCAATTTGTCCACCATGCGATCCCATCTTGTGATCTTCTCCTTTCCTCTTCTAAGTCTTTCCAGTTGAACCTCTTGCCACCAAATTTTGGCATGGCCTTTCAGTTTGGCCTTTGCATACTTAACCCTATCTGGGTCCCTTATATCCTCATACTCAAAGTATTCTTCCAGTTCATTGATCCAATCGATCAACTCATCTGGTTTCAGATTTCCTGAAAATATACCCACTTCAATTGTAGGTATTTTCCCAAACTTAGTAATGGCCCTAAAAAGCCTTTCCTCTACAGGATTCAAAACTTCCCCGTCAGCTTCCTCGTCTAGTCCCATTACTTCCTCTTCATTGTCATCCTCACTATTGTCACCTGCGACAACATTTTCTCCTCTACGAAGCTCCTCTTGCAATGCTTGTACCTGCCTCTGGAGGGCTCTAACCTCCTTAGGATCAATAGCTCTATCCCTTCCACCATGCTCTCTTCATGGAGGCATCTTCTAACTCGAACCCACAACCACAGAGTCCTGGTGCAAACTGCCTCACAGTCGGCGCTCTGTCTACACACTTAGGAAAACCTGCTCTGATACCACTTGATGGAGACACAACCCAAGAACAGAATGGAACCAACAGAAAGGGAAAATTATATTAACTGAGAAAATAAGCTAGTACAAATAGTGCAGAGAAAATAAACTTCAAAACATGCCCTAAGGGCTCACAATAGCATAAATCTGGAGAATATTTCTCCTTTTAGCACCCCCTCTCAAACTCCACTCCGAACTGCCTTTTACAATGCTAGAAATCTCCTTAAATAGACCTTGGAGGGTTAAGGACTAGGAGTAAATTCTAGAAAGTGCTAGTAGGCATCCACCGACAAAATAGAAGGTTTCGGAAGCTGCGTTAGAAGTTGGTGCAAATCTAGAAGAATCCAGAAATGGTAACCGAACTTTCGGGAGGCATAACTTTTGAACCGTAGCTCCGATTGACGAACCGTTTACATTTTTGGAAAGATCTCGAAGTGATCTATAGCCCTATGGACAGCTTCGCTCATCCCCCATTTTTTGACCCTTTTTGAGGTCATTTAGTCCCCCAAACCTGACTTTGAAGAATTCTTAGGAGGTCTCCAAAACCTAAAAAACTGCAATAACTTTCAAACCGTGGGGCCTATTGACCTGATTCTTTTTCTAGAATGCTCTAAATCATGATTATATTCATTTGGCCAATTCACACCTTCTAGTTTACTGAAATGATGGCCCAAATACATGCTCCTATTTTTTTGGGATTTTCAAACGCACTGATAGTTGAACAATGAGAGTTGGAACCTTTATTTGAGCCAAATGGGTATCCAAAAATGTAAAGACATGAAACAGAAACTAAGTCTACGTACATTTTTTGGGTGACACAAGATTGCCCTTATACCTCTGGATGCTCCTGCATCAGATTCAACCTCAATTCTAGAAATTTGATACACTTAAGCCAACTATCAATTAGTTTTAGAAAGACTAAAGTCACTCACATCTAAATAGATAATTCAAACAAGATGGGTGAAAAGAAAGATTGATTCACATATGGCAAGGAAGAAAAATAGGCATACAATTTGTAGTCTACGTTACCATCGAATTTTACTTTCTCCTAGATTGGAATATTCTCTTACTATATCTCCCCATTGGACAATTTCAATGAAGCAATATGATACTTGTGTAGCTATATCTAAGGTACCTGAAGAGTTTTTATTTAGTGCAAGAAACTAATTGGCATTTGCTATGTGGAGGTTCCTAATGTTGAAAATAATTTGAAATTTATATTGGTTGGAGTTGCAATACCATGATTGTTGTGACTCTATATTGTTTGATTATAAATTTTGAATATTTCCAACTACAGCAACCAACCGATTGACAATCTATCCCAAAATAGGACAAATGATCATTTTCAAGGATCTAAATACATTAAAAGAATTAATTATTTTGGAAAATTTATTAAGATAGTTTAAGATGGGTAGTCAAACAAGCCCTAGTTAGAAGTAGAAGGATACAAAACAAATTGTAAGATTAGGTAGGTGAGAGAGATTAACTATTAAGTATTATTCTTAGTACCACACAATATCTAGATCTTAACTCTTACTGTGAGATTTGTTACACTATATTTAGGTCCTTAAAAAATGATTTTAACATACATGATCAATAAGCTTGTTTATGAGGATTTATTAAATTTTAGTACAACAAAAAATTAAAAGGTTATATACCAAATGCAACAACCTATTTTAGAAGCTAAAGTGCTTGGAGTGTAGTAGATGTGCACAATTCAGGATGCACACTTAAATTTATTGGGCACATTTCTTCAATGAGATGTCACTCAGTAAATTTTTTGAAACCTTTCATGAGTTTATCCAAGTAATAATTCAAACAAGTATAAGTTCAAAAGAACAAACTAGTTAAATATTGAGAATTTTTTAAATCTTTGTGATTGCAGAGTCCTCTCCAGAACAACAAGTATGCATCAATAGTGAATCAAGAGTAAACGATTAATTATTATGGCTAGAAAAAAAAATTCATGTGTAAGGGCCATATGGAGAAGAAATATGAGAGAGAGGATTTATGGAAGATAGTAGAGTTAACATTTGGCATCACTAAAGTTCTCTACAATGGAGAATACACCAGCACATTTTGAGGGTTTTATTAATTGTCAATGCATAACCCATATACATGTGCACTCAAAATATTTTTCTCTATTTTTTGTTGATGAATTGAAATTAAAAAAAATACTAGAATAAATATTTTTTCCAATTAGAAAAGTATAAATAACAAAAGAAAAATCAATTTAATTAAAAAAGTACTTCAAACAATGGTATATAGTTTCTTGCACACTTACCAACACAAGGATTAATTAGAAAAAAAGTAGAATGAAAATTATAGTCTCCACCTTTTAGGTAGGCAACACAAATAATAAAAACTAAGTGAATGATAGTGCATGATAATTTTATTATTTTCTTAGGTTTTTTTATAGATTAAATTGAAAAGAGAGATTTTTTATTGCAATACTTTAAAAAAAATCCTACTTATAAAATTAACTTAGTAAATTTCACTCTCTAGTTTTGGAACATTCGCAAACAAAGTTTGATGAATGGAAGGGGAAGGTTCCCAAGCATTTAGGAAAATTGCAACTTCTCATAGTCTCCTTGCATGGTATCCTCTCTACTTCTTATTATTGCTTAAAATCTCTAGGAAAATTAGGGATACTATTGAAAAAATTCAATGCAATTTTTTGTGGTTGAGAATGAAGGAGAAATCCAAGATGATTCCTATGTCCTAAGAGAACTTCTAAAAGCTTAAATCTTGGTGGCGGTAGGGAGGAAGGTTAAACTAGAGGAGAATCATTGATCTTAATTTGACACTTATGGTGAAGATTATATGGAGGTTGATTCTAAATGCAATAGGATGATACAAAACTATGAAGGCTAAATATATGGAATCAAGGTTCTCCTTTCAAATATCATCTTTTCAAAAATGACCTCTCAACTAGATAAAAAATATGGACAAATATTGTTAACAACCAAAAAATTTTGAGGTGAGGAGTCAAATGGGTGATGAGGGATTGGAATAAGATTATATTTTGGTAGGATGGCTCGATTGGTAGCCCTCTTTGTGAAACTTAATATAGTTTTTTGAAGAATAATTGTATAAACTAGATTGGTTTGTGCAGTAATGACATAGATAATAATGGGAAATGCCAAAAACTTGATTAGATGATCCGGAGCCAGAATCTTGTCTAGGAGCTTCAAAGCACAATAGAAAGAACATATATTTTGGCCTTCCTCACTAAGGATTCTATTATTTGCGAGCTAAATTCCTCAAGGGAGTTTAGATTTAAATCTTCCTAAAGTAATATTATTCAGCATGCAGAGTGTACAAAATGGAAATACATGTAAATTTAAGTGTTGGCTCCTAAATTAACAACTTTTTAATAACCCAGTGATAAGAACACATACACCTAGGGGTAGCTATTCCCCATGTTCAATGCACCTATTCAGACACTAGGGCCAACTATAAGGCTATTTCATCTTTATCTTCTTCTTCAGGCTCTACAAGACCTAGGTAAGTGGACCTTAGATTCTTTATATGGTTCTAGTTGTTCAAAAGTATACACTTGAATCTAACAAAGTAGATAACACCCTTAACCTTTTAATGTTTAGATAGACAACATAGGCATGATCTAGCTAGTAACACAACCTATGAACTATATAAGACAAAAGAGGGTAATTAATTTAGCTCTTTCAACATGAAAGGGAAAGAATTTCATTTATGATGTTGAATATTAGCAAGACTAATATATGAACAATACAAACATGCATTCCACAAGCTAATCAGTCCCTTATCCATTGGGCAATAACTAAGTGATAAAATGCATTTGGATACACAAATATACTCATATATCTAATATAACTGTCTACCTTGCAAATAGACATCAATGCTCATAAAGACCTCATACTTATGAAATATCATTCTCAAATAACCGACAACCCTGCCAACTATATCAAACATTTATTTGACTCTTTGTTCTAAAAGAAAAATATAAAAGATATACAACATTAAGGGGATGCAAAAGGGTTTAAGTTCTTCATCCCTAAACCACAAAATATTGCAAATTATAGAGAGAGAGATGAGAATTAGAATGAAACTAAGATATTTGTTGTTGTTTGTATTCATTTTATTGAAACTAATACATAAAGTGTATCCAAAAATTAGATAAGACAAAAAAAAAAACTATATAAACTATTTTCTTCAAGGAAACTACAACACTATTGTTCATAACAGAGAAATACTAAAAAGTGGGTGGTATCACAATAAAAAGACTGTATTGGAACCATCCTTTTGGTATCATAGCTATAGAAATAAAAATTAGAACCAACTTGTGTGTATCATGCTGGTAAAATCAAAAACCTTTCCTCTTTATCGTAGAAATCCTTATATAGAGAAGGATTGTAACAAGCTACAGATGAAAGGACACATGTTGAAAAACTAATTGGAAACAAAACTACAAAGATATTTCTACTTGTTACATTATAAAACATTCTCTACATTTAGAAAAAACTCAAGGAAGTACTTGCAAAGCTAGTAGTAGGGACTTATTGCAAGAATCCTCAACATCAATTGGTTCATCCTCTAATACCTTTAATCATGAAATTTTTTAACTACCCCTATTGGCATAGCCTTAATATCTACAACTACCCTCAAAATATTTACTTCTCTTGGTGGTTGTTCCATGAATCTGATTCCATTTGATCTTCACCATAACTTTACTCAACTAAAAATCTAATCCTGGTCATGAATGCTCCTCTCAAGACACTAACCCATTTATCTACTTAGTATCAATCTACATCATGCTTTGTTTCTACAATACATTTCAATATTTCATTTTCCACCTTGAGGGTCAAATGTAGCTAACTACATTATTTTACTTCTTTCCACTACTTTGCACTCCATCCTTCATTGATATTCACTAGCTGCACAACCATGCGATCAAGTATATTAACTGTTCTCACCAAGTCACATTCGAAGAACTAAATACTTAACTAAACTATGAGACCATTCAAAAAAAGAGTGCCTATGAAAATGGACCCACCTTCCAGATGTCAAGCTATCATTATGTTGTCACATATAATGATCAAGCAATTTTACATATTGACATAGTGAGATCCATTGATCCTTCATCTAATCTATGACCCAGGTAAAACTACAAACTTGTGACCCTTTTCTAAACTTACAACCAATCAAGAGTTTCACATATGCCACATCATTACAACACTAAAATACCACATCATTATATCATCAACATGGTGGCCAATTGTACCTCTAAAACCTTAACCCAGGATTAACTCTTCACCCTAGTGACCATGCAAACTAGAGCATTCCACACCATCGCCTAAAACCATGGTTGACATTAACCTAGTGTGATCCTATGACTTAATATTCTTATCCTTTAGTGTGACATCATGACTTAAAATCCTTAACTCAATGTAAACCCTACAAAGCCATGAACCAAGCCATTTCCATGTTGCAACATTAATCTTAGGTAACAACTAAACTCATGTGATACTATGAACATTCACAAAGTGTAATTGCCAAGAAATAGTCGCAACCATGCGATCCATTGAATCATGTCTTTGGACATTAGACTGCACAATTATCCATTAATGCTATGAAACTGTGCAAGCCTAAAAGATCTTAATTTCACACATTCACACCTCCAAACAATGTTAACAGTTATGAAGTAGCGAGTCTACCAATCAATCTCTCAGATTTGAAATTATCAAAATTTGAAAGCTCAAAAGCAATGAGACTACCAACCAGTCCTTCAAGGGTCAAATTATTACTAGGGGTACACCTTAGTTCTTGTATAGTA